>MU825429.1:179338-197378 GCA_029204205.1 Desmophyllum pertusum | reverse complement strand
TTGCAGTGGCCATGAGCACGCGTCGCGGGCCTACCTTTTTTTTTTAATGTTCTCGTGACCAGTAACGTCACCCAGAGCTACGCGGTTTTTTTTAAAATGTTGTGACCTTAGTAAGCTCTGGGGACCAGTAGAAAAAAATACTGAATTTTTGGATTGGCTGATGACCCCACACAATCGAGACACCCCCCCCAATGCGTAATGAGGAAAAAATAAGCACACTAGTGCGCACGGCATTCTGCTTCCGGTTTCCTCGAAAAATGGCGCCCGCGTGTATCTAGGGCCTGACGATCGCGCGCGAGCAGGCTCACAATGTATCGATCGCTTGCTTTGTTCTTGCCACACTGATTTTGTTGCCTTGGCCTAGTAGCAAAGAACAACAGCAGGGTATTTGCTTTTAAAATTCGAACGTTATAAACCACGATCAAGCCAATTCTGACAGTTGCTGCCCAGACGATGCATTCACCAAGGAAATTTGTATTCGCCTACAAGACCCTATCAGGTCACCAAGCGTATTATGAGAGTTTTGTATGGAGCTGAAAATTCGATTCCGAAAAATAATTTTCACTTTTCCTTCGAAAAGTTGGTAAATAATGTGAAATAAAGTTTAAAAAACCTCACCTGATTGTCTTTTCCCGCGTGTTTTTATTGCTTCTGGAAGCTGCTATGGGCGAATTTTCGACCTTCGGTCGAATCTGCCACTGTAGTGTACTAATAGAAAGTGAAAGGTCGGAAAAACGAATTTGAACATTTTCCCTCTAACCGTTTTTTTCGAGGTTCGGTTAGAAAATGCTCGCTAAAAATATATTTCTTCCCCAGCCGGCGCTTTTCAAATCCACACTAAATCTCAAGAAGGGATGATGTACGTACCTTTCTGTGTGATTCAATCGCCAATAGACCGATCTCTCGAAGCAGCAGCAGTTTTTACGGGATGGAAGAACAGCTAATTTTTTTCATACGGGCGCAGGCGCAATTGCATGGGGACGGAGGCTATGTTCCAGCAAGTGGGTCAAAAAAACCAACGGTCCGAGTCGCGAAGTATACCTCGCACAAGGGCGTGATACGCGTAACCTCTGTGTCCGCTCAATACCATAACGCACATCCCTCCACGGGTAAAGTACACCTTTGGCACTCTGAATTTCCGCCAAAGTTTGAACGCCGAGCGCGCCCAAGCTTGGTCGAGTCGGTTTCCCCAGCCTTTTCTTACAGCCTTTCCCTTTCATATTACTGAGCACGCGCAAGTTGATCATTTATTAAAGCGTTGAATAGAGTGGGCATGCGGGCGCTACCGGGATGTCGTGAATTCATTCACGAACATCCGGTTGTCAGTGTTACCAGAGAGCCGTACACCAGAGCCTACTCGCCAACCACGTGACCAAAAGAAACGGAGGAGTCTGCCTTGGGTAACGGAGAATGACGAGAAAGACGTTTCACATTCTCGACCCGGGGAAAACGTGAGAAGGGCTCTCGGAGTCCGAGATTGGCGGAGATTGGAAACGTTCCAATGTCGATCTGTTTACTCATTTGGTACCAGAGTTTTGTAGTGCGAATTTCTCGCTGAGGAAAGAAATATTATTTTGGATGTTTATTCTAAGGATGTGATCTTCAGAGTTTTTTTTATTCTCGGACGAAATGTGAGCTGCTTTTCGGTTGTCGATATGCCATTAATCAGCTTAACCTGTTTTGCTTGTTCGTGAAAAAAGTTCAACTATGAAAGATGGGCGGCTAAATGTTCATTGTTTGTTACGTTGCCCAAACATCGCGTAAATGCTATTTTAAAAGTACAGGATATGAGGTTAGTAATGAAATGTTCTAGCAGCTTAGAAGAGTCATTACTGTATGTTGAAGTTATTTTTTAACTATATTTCAGGCGTGATCAAGAAATCATTTCCCACTTTCGATAAATCGTGCTCACTTTTTCTTTGGTTTTGTCGAAAAAATTATGTTTTTCCACCTTTTTCGGATTTATTCGTTATCTCTAAGAAATCTAGCTCTTCATTCACCACCGGTTTAACTAGCAATGGTTAATTACATCTAGGAACCACACCTGTACGATTTTAAAAATGCGCGTGAATTTTAATTGTATAAAAAAAATGATCTTGTCGAGTTGTTTAAGAATTGGTTTGTTGCTTTCTTTTATCATAACATACTGCGAGGGATCAGTAAGGTTTTCTTCTCTGAATAATCTGTCTTTTGATAGTACATATCTTTGATTTAGTAACGCATTCTTCTTTCTGTCCTTAAAGTGCCCATAACCTTTTTTATTTTATCTTCTCATCTGAATCTAAAACATCACCCAAGGAAATTCTGCGAAAAAATTTTGCGATTTGCAGAAAACGCGAATTCAAAACAAAGGAATTGTGACGTAGATTCAGGAAAATGTGAGCCCGTCGGCCTTCTTACAGCGGGACGGGTATACCAAACAAAAATAGGATTTGAAGATTTGAAACACTCATAAAAAATTCGCGTTTACTGGAAAATCGCAAAATTTTTTCGCAGAAATTCCTTGGGTAATGTTTAGATTCAGATGAGAAAATAAAAAAAAAAGGTTATGGGCACTTTAAATTATGAAAGTTCTAGCATTTTCTTAATACCCAGCAAAGAAATCTCCGAGATCGGCCGCTATTTTGAGGTTTATCTTGATGTTTTGTATTCATGAACCATTTGTTTACATTTTATTGTATAAATAAATACCTTATTTGGCTTCTTAAGCAAAAAACTGGCCTAGATCCCAAGCCCAAAAATACCACGAAATGAAGGAATATTAAATATAGTTTTAAAGTGTAATTGAAATAATTGGTGAAAAAATTGCATTAGAACTAAAAATATTACTTTTTGGTAGTATATTTGTAGTTAGTATATACCAAACCCAGTGAATAGTGCTTTTCGCGCGTTCTGATTGGCTAGCTCGGAGGTGAATAGTCTTTACTATTCACCTCCGAGCAAAACAAAATGGCCGTGCGTTTTGCTTCTTTGATCAAAGCAGAAATTACTTCCATAAACGAGGCCGCTGCACGTCAACTGTGTTATCAAAAATACGGTAAAGATATTTAGAGGTGTTCATTAGCAGCAATTTTAGTCGTGTTTACTAAATAAAATCGCCAAAAATGTCGTACAAAATGTTTTGTTTTATACTATCGATAGCTAGAGTGCAACGCCTCAGTTAAATATTTTCGAACAGTTGTCCAGTCCAACTAACTTTAAAATACAATTCCTACCTGAATCCTGAATACAGCAGTGTCTTTCAAAAAAAAGAAGTCCCTGTAATTAGTTTCAATCCTGCCAACGATTTTAGTTTTGTATTCGGATCGACTAATCTCGGTCTCACTACGCTAGAAAATATTCTGGTTGCCGTTATTTGTCCAAAGTGCTGTGGCTTCTCAAAACTTTACTGCTTCTCCCCTCCATGCAGTACTGAAATTAACAGCAGTAACATCAGTACGGCGGATGCAGCCACATGTGAGAAATAACTGAACTGGAATTACGAAAACATCTTCGGTTTAGCAGCGACCATCTTCAGTGTTCAGTTTTATAACGGCACTTGCAGCTTCAACGTCAGTTTCTCAGGCAATAGTAAACCGACAGAACTTGTAAAATACGAGAAAATAGAACTCGTCGCTTTTGGTCCATCAGTAAAACGGAAACAAGAATAATTTTCTCCTTGAAATCGTCAAAATTCATTCAACATAAGAGGCTTGTTGATCGTCTGATGTTGTCATGTGACTTTTCCCGCGCTGTCCTCGGTCGCGCGCGTAGGCTTCCACTTTTGAAGGATTTTTCCGATTTTTCGCGGTAAAATAAATCTATAATTTTGGAGCTAGCTATTTCACTGGTTTGGTATATACTAAAACAATTATTCAGAGGGTGAAACACTATACTTTAAATGGTAATTTGTTTACCTTTATTTTCATGTAGAATTTCTTTACCACTGTTTCACTTTCATTTTCTTTTAAATTAGTTTCTTTAGAACAGCAATGTTAGCTCCACTGGGACTGCTGAGGATATGGAGAAGTCAAAGGTGTGCCATAGGCATGATCAGCCTGGAGTGGATACATATGAGGAATCAGGACCAACATTGACAGTTTGACAGTATTTTTGAAGGGTTTCATAAACTATCTGCCTGCTATAAAACTGTGCAGGCCAGTCTCCAGACTGGAATATTAAGAATCGTTGAAAACTATTTCGCCAACTTTGTGCTTAATTAAGATGACATCAATGCAGTGCCAGCAACATCACTTTTACTTTTAAGAGTGAGCTCAATAAATTTAACTAAATATACATCCTTCATCTGCCTCATTGTTCGAATTGAGTCATTTTCACAGTATTCCTGTACAGCAAGTCTGTGTCTCTCGAGTTCCGGAGTTAAAGAAGGTGTTTACAGTTGCCGATCCATTCAGGCATTATTTAACAAATAAAGAAGCCAAAACCATGTATACTGTCATAAAACACTCTGGGAATTGAGAACACGAGAGAAATTTAGAAAACACGAGCCGCAGGCGAGTGTTTTCTATATTTCTCAAGTGTTCTCAAATTCCCAGAGTGTTTTATGACAGTATAATACATGGTTTTGGCTTCTTTATTTGCTTTAAAATATAGATTTAACGCGCGCGAAACGATAAAACACGGCTTTTCTATGATTTATACTCTGATAAAACATGGTTTTTAACCAATCAGAGCACGCGCATTTTCCAGTCTATGTTTTAAAGAGGGATAGTGAAGCCGGGCCAGTTTGTGCATTGAAGAAGAGCCATTAAAACAGTTTTTACAGTAGAACTGGTGTATATACCATCTGTTCTGTGATATGTAGTAGTGAACATTTTGGAATCGCATTGGCATTCTTCAATACCTTAATAACTAGTGTACAGATGCTTTTCAGTTGACATATTTTATCCCCTTTTGGCCGTCGCTTAGTATGTTTTCATTGTCGCCAATTAACCTCTACATGACAGTGGCCAACTCCGAAAGCGAAAGCTACGTTGGTCACTGTGCACATATTCTGTAACAATTTGATTTTATCTTCTTTTTCTTTATGTATTTTGATTGTACTGTATTTCTGTATTTTCTCTTTTTGACAAACAGTGTATAATAATAAAAACTGAAACTGACGTATAATCGTCAACAACTGCCATTGTTTTTCGATATCCTCAGAAATAACTTCGCTCATCTTGTTTCCGTTGCTTTGTGAAAGTTCGCTATATAAACTGGTGAGCTTTTGTCGACAAAAACGATTTTCCCATTGGTCTCTCTCCTCCAACTCTTTTTGATTAAGATTAGATTCTTTTGAGAAATAACGGACATACTTCCTTGTCCTTCAGAAGTTGAAGTCTCTCTGAAGGTCACACCCTGCCAATTTTGAGAAAGGCTGATCATGTTTAGTAATACCTCTAAATACAAACAATATTACTCACACAAAGCTTTTAAACAAAAACAAGCAAAACTCATCACGTTTTGAGAGCTGCTTCAGATCTCATCCGCAACTTCTTCCAATAGTCCACTGGTAGCGGTATGTCGCCGTATGGGCCACAAAGGAGTTCACCAAAGCACGTCTCCTTTCAATCCTCCACTCTACTAAGTCTAGCAGACCACTTGAATTAAATTCGGTTGCTTGTAGCTGCAATCGAGTCAGTTTGCGTTTCTGAGGACAATTATCCACTGTCGAAGACTTTCTTGTGTTTTTGACTCAGTGGGAAAAGTTTCTTTGGGGGTCGAACCCTTTGTTCGGGCCAATTTTCCCGCGAGCTGCAATAAGATCAATAACGTGTTTCTTTTGCGTGTGACAGTAATTAGTTTTAAATGTACAGTTGTTTCAATTTTCACATTTGCATTGAAAGAGGTTTTTCCAGTTTTACGAAAGTCGGTCACCGCTCTCCCACATGTTCCGTATATCTTCCCAAAAGAAATCAGGAATTTCAGCGTGGTAGCTAGAATCTGAACGTCCTTTAATGCTTTAATGAAGTACTCCTAATAAACAGCTTACGCTATACTAGGAGGTGTAGTTAACCATGTAAACTCTAGCTAAATTGAACTATATAACTGAACATGGCAACATGATATGTACAATTACTTAAAATATGTAAAATATTTACTTAAAATGTAAATATCTCGTGTATCTCTTTGGCCGTTTATATTTTCCCACAAACTACGCATTTTTATTTCGCGAAATGTTTGTAAAAGAAAGGATTTCATACGAGTAAGAACGATAACTATCCGCTAATCGAATTTCCCGCGCCATCTTGATTCCGCGATCATACTGTATCGGTTAGCGGATTCACGCATGTGCGTTGCAAATTTCCCTCCTGCTGGCTATAGTTTGGCGCTCTGCGTGCCGTTGCGGTCTTTACCGGCGGATTGGGCATTTGATTCCCTTTTCGGTTCAGTTCTAGTAGTCGCATACTTAGCTCGCGTGTTTTTTGTGCATTCTGTTTGTATCATTATGCCCATCGTTTTTTGCCGGTTCCGCCTGTTTGTCAGCACGTGTCTTAGTTGTTGTTCACGTTGGTGTGCCGCTGTTTTAGCCGGTTTTATTTTATCTTGTTCTAGCTTTTATGTTCACAGGTTTAGTCTTCCTGTCGGCGTTTTGCTTCTTTGTCAGCCAGCCTGGGGTAGTAATTGGGCCTGGATACTACAACCTAAGACAGAAGTGTTGGCACGATCAACAGAATTAACTTCCCCACCCCCCCTCCCCGTTTTCGCGTGCATTTCTCGCGCGACTACCCACTGCTTCATGGATGCCCCAGTTGTTCCCCATGCATCTTTTACGGACTCAGCAAACGCTTCTCTGCTTGGAATTTTGTTTAAATCTGCACGGCTATATGTAATAAGGTACACTATGCGCAGCTCACGAACTCCAATATTTTTCTCTCCGTCCGCCGGCCTCCGTCGGCCTCGGCCGATCTCAACGCGACGGAGAAATAAACCTCTGGTACCCAGGGTAAATCGATGTTGAAATTGTCAATAAAAATTCAACCATATACCCCCTACCCTATCCCCTCGCTTCTCCCTCGCCACCACCCCTAAGTAACAAACAGATTGCTTACTACTGTCAATAACTTTCGTATTATCCATGGTTTATTTAGTTTCCTCTTTGTTGAATGAAGTATAACACACTTTCAACAACTGATCGAGGTTCATCAATTGACAGAAATATTTCTTTTATATTTACATCTTCAGAATTTTATAATTTTGAGTCCACTTGTGTTTTACAATGATTTATAGCATGATATGATATGAAATATTCTAGTTGTTCGTTTGCAGTGATATGAAAGTGATTTTCTGTTTGAACATTTATGTTAAAATATAGGTATATCATTTGACCACACCCAAATTTTACAGACAACCTAAGACAGAAGTGTTGGCACGATCAACAGAATTAACTTCCCCACCCCCCCTCCCCGTCTCAATGTTGGGTCGCAACCACATTACCACCAAACGAGCTAGTGCAACCTTGTTACGGGGGGGGGGGGGGGGATCTTTAGTCATAGTCAAAGACACTAACTTTATAATAACAAAGTTTTAAGCGTAAACTAGGAGATAAATTTCTATTTGCAACAGCGAGCGTTTCCAACTACTTTTGTCTTCGGTTGTAGTTTATATCCCGTGAAACATCACGGGATTAACAAACAAAATGGCGGTCGGGAAGGAAACTTTTTTCAGTTTATGGCCTTTCCTTCCATGAGTCACTCAAATATCGGCGTCGACAAAACATGCTTGGTCACTACGTCATCACATCACTCTATTGACTTTGAAAATTCTCAAGTGATCGACAAGGGTTTCTTTCGTGTCCGAAAAAACATTAGAATCTTAGCACCACTGCTTTAATTAGTCACGCAGACAATAACTCTAGGCCGCTTCCTAATCAATACACTATTCTTTTGCAAAAGAACAATTAGTTCCTACAACAACAAGGCGTACGCACCGTTTTCAAATCTGACACAACACTTAGATCACATTTAGTACGACCAAAAGACGCCTTGAGTTCATCTCAACAAGACGGTGTTGTCTATAAGATTCCATGTGAATGCGGCAAAGTATATATCGGTGAAACAGGGAGATCGATGCGTGAAAGAATGAAGGGATACGACAGAGACATACGGCTTCCTCGTACTCAGAACTCCGCAGTTTCGGAACATGCCAACGAGACTGGCCGGCACTTTCCTATTTGGAGCGAAGTTAAGTTTATTGACAGAGACCCTCATTGGTACACTCGAAAGGTAAAGAGGCGGCGGCGCCCATACATATAAGACTTCATCAAACAACATCAACAGGGATGATGTGGATCGAAATTCCTCAAGTATGGATGCCTACGATCAAGAAACACAACTGCCGAACAACCTCTAGTCAGCCCACTGAGGGAACAACGGAATAATAATGAGGATCTAAATGCACCAATAGCAACGAACCAAGGTGCTACATATAGCGACACATAAACAATTGACCTCATCGCCTGATGAAGACCAGCAGTAAAGCAGTCGAAAACGTCGCGATCAACATCTCAAAGTGACTCCATCGTGAGACAAATGATTTTACGTTCATCCACATCTATTTAATGAACCACGATGAACAATAACCACATCTTTTATAACAACAATTAGTTCATTTCCACTTATTTTTCCTTTGTATTATTCTTTTTTTATTTTAGTCTCACCTATTTTTGTATATATTTTAGTAGTCACGTATTTTCCAATTCAAATTATCCATCGAACTCCGACACTACGCTATGTCACAGCGTTTTTTACAGACCGGTTTATTTTTAGATTCCTTTTCCCGGGAAAATGTGTTTCTGGTCCCATGTGTAATATGAATGAAATAAAAGACAAATAAAAAGATGGCGACCTAATTGCGGCCTTTGTTACGCGGTAACGCCAATTAATGATTACAAAGGAAAACGTCTGATTGTCTGGCGGGAATACGAATTCGCGGGAAAAGCGAATCTAAAATAACCTGGTCTGTAAAAAACGCTTGTGACACGAATCCAGTCCAGTTGCTCGCTCCTAGCCGGGCTCTGTCGAAGGCTGTAGTCTGACAGCCAGGTCCGTTGTCATGAGATGGATAACCTGCCGAAAGCTCGAAATATTTTAATTGTATATAGCCAGAGAACGTTTTTTTAAAGTTTTTAAAACAATCAATAAATCAATCGTTATCGATTTAATCGATATCAATCGAACTCACAACTTTTTTCTTATCGATTTCTATATCGGAAATCGATATCGTTGTTATCGATTATCGGTTTATCGATTGACTACGCCTGGTATATTCGTTTGTCTCTTGGTGTTTTAAAGGGACTATGTCACCTGGTGCCCATGCGCGGTAGGGTCCACTAAAAGCTAATTTGCATACGAGTTTCAGCTTCAATTTGAAAGCGTTCGCCAACGTTTTCAAAGTCGGCGGGAGATTCGAGGAGATGAAGCAGTCGTGAACAAATCTACGCTAATCTTGGCAATCCGTTGCATCTGGCTCACTCTTGATGTTAACTTATCCTTAAGAAAACTACAGTTCTATTTAGTTATTTCGGTGTTAGCTTGCTCGATTGCGAAAAATATCCGATAGAAAGTATTACAGTACTTCAAGGAAAGAATCAATGGCAAGAACTAACTACAGTACCATAGAAGGAACAGGCTAGAATTTATGGCTTTATATTCATCGTGGTTTGGAGCAACATTAAACGCTAGTTACTTATCACATTCAACTTTCGCTGCCCATCTTCTTTCGCTGGAGGCAAGAAAGAAATCAATCGAGTCTTTCGGAAGAAAAACAACAGCTTCAATGGCGGGCCGCTTCAGTTTACTGAATGAATTTTGCCACGGCAGTAGCGGACTTATTGAGTCTTTCCTAGAATTCAGAGAGCAAAATGGTGAAGGATATTATTTATTTGATAATGAATGGATATTACAATGATGTGTTGGTCCTTTGCAAAAACCACAGCGGATTCGAATTCGCTTCACATTCTATTTTTTTCGCAGGGAAGCTCACTACAATACTGGCCGTACGGCACTTGTCACGCTGCACGGAGCTGCTGCACCGTATTTCTATTGAACGTTATTTTACTTTTCAAATTATGAAATTTCAATCTGTTTGCATAAAATAGTCGCCTCTAATACAACTTTTCATTTCTAAAGCAGCTTTTATGTTTTGAATCATAGTTTTCGAAGCGAAATAAAATGTAAACGCGATTAGCATAATTTTGTTTTGACATTTTGGCGGCCAGCGAAGGCGTACATTCTTCAATGATTTTTGTCAAACTTATGTTAACAGGATTCAGACCATGAATAAACTGCTATGGAAAATAAATGGCAGAAATTTTATTTCTCAATATCAAAGTCAAAAAAGCAAGGGGAAGTGTGAATTTAGCGGTTGAATTTGAGTTGAATGTTTTTGCCGGAAAGTCACGCAAGAGTTGTTCCGTTAAATTATCGTCTTATGTTATCAATAACCTCGTTCAGTTATAAATATTGCAGCTACGTTGACACTAATTTACAGAAGCCTACTCAAAATAAAATACTTCACTCCAGATTACCGATAAACTGCGAAAAAGGTCGTATGCAAATTAAGTGGACCCTACCGCGCATGGGCACCAGGTGACATAGTCCCTTTAAAATTGCAACCTCGATTCCAACCTCGATTCCAGGCTCTCTCTCCTTTTCCTCCCTTGTCGTTGAGTAGAGAGACCCTGGTTGCGGCTGGTCACGTGACCACCCAAATTCTGGTGCTAAAAAAATATATTCGGAGGGAGGGGTGGTAGAGTGTTAGAGTTGTTGCTGTGACAAATCTACCATGAGAGGGTGAGAGCGTTGACTCTGAGTCGCAACTCGCAGACGCAGCAGGTCTTCAAACAACTCGCAAGAAAAGAAAGCACCAAAAAAGTTTGTACATATGCTTACATGTGGTTATTCAAGCTTCTACAGGCTTTGCTAGGCCGAAGATCACTACGATAATCTTTTCTCGGAAACTGCTTGCGTAATTCTCAGAACTGCACAACTACGACGATCGATCGGACGTTTTACAACTGAATTTTGTCCACGGAAGAAAGCCGATCATTTCAAGAATTATGTAAGCTTGGTATGTGAACAGCTTTAAGGTAACGAGTTTAAGTGATCGTTAAATTGTATTCACTGCAAAAACTGCCGATGGAAAAAAATTCTTTCATACAGTCCGTTTGACATATTTCGTGCCGTACAAGTTTGTTGATTTTCAACTGAACCGCTTCGAGCGGTTGTCGAGCGGTTGTTGTTGTAGATTTTTTGACACAAGAAAACTATATTATGGTCAAACTAACACAGAATCAGTTAGAGAAAATAGTAAGCTACTCTTTTATCCTAAAATTTGGACTATTTCGCTCCAAATGAATTTGTAAATGAATGCCGTTGTGTTTTAATTTAGTGAGTTCGCAGGGTCAGCTGTGAACGAGCTCGCCAAGCTTATTGTTGTTTTCAAAGTTGGTTTGAGACCAAGGTGTCTGGTTTACAACCTCGTTTAGCTTTACGATCATGAACCTGTCTACTTAGTGTAAAAGTGAATCTGAAGTCGATGGTTCATCGTTGTGTTCGCAAGGCGAATTTTCCATTCTCGTAATTTTCGCGCCGCTGCTTTTGTGGCTCGAAAATATCCGTCACGTATACATTTTCATGTCATGAAGTTGTAAAGAATAAAAACAAACGTTCCATACAAATAGCCTGTTTCACTTTTAACATATTTTGAACCAAACTCGATTTGCCCCTTCGATCCCTTGGTTAGTAATTATTGTTCACCTTGACAAAACGGCCTCAAAGACCCACCCTCCCTGCGGTATTGTTGTAACCGCATAGTCACGTGACCAGCCGCAACCGCGCATGCCCCAAGCGCTTGCCAGAAAACCATAGCAACAACATAGGTAAAATGGCGTGATTTTCAAAAATACGAAACATTGCAAAGGTTTTCGCAAAGATTAAGAGTTTGCCTGTAAACTGAAGCTTTAAAATCTTGCAGTGGATCCGCCTGTTACTGAGTAAAAACATATCTTCTGAACACAAGGTTTTTTTTCTGAACACTTGCTGAAAAATAGCCACGAAGCGCCCCACGATGTCAGAGTCCGCGAAGATGCAGAAACGAAGCAGTAATGATATACTCAAGTTTTCTCGTATTCCACGGCATTTTCATGGCGAAAAATCTTCGATGTAAACTTTGAAGTGTTCAAATTATTATTTGCGAAAGTAGGAAAAGGAAATATTCCCGTTTTGGAGCGGAAATATAAGACATTTATCTCTCCTTGCCGTCGTGTTTCAAAACCACACAACAACACGTTCGCGCCAAAAATTTGCTGTTGCTGTCCAATCTCGTTCCCAGAGGCCGCGATCCTTTTGGTCAGCACCAAGGAATTCAGTCACCGCTGACCGAAACGCGCTGGCTCTGGGGACGAGATTGGTTGCTGTCAACACAGCGGCAAAATGAAAGATAATTGGGAAAGATAATTAGTTTGCTAAAAAAGATATGTGAAAGAAGAGTCTCTCTCGGAATTGTTTTCAAGGTAAAAACCTTATCTGTTCCGTGACGGCCTTATCCACGCGAAATGAAAACAAATTCCGGGAATTTTGAATTGCCGCCATTATGTTTGTATAGAAATGAGCGAGCAGGTTGGCGCACGCGCAGTCATTTTGCCGCTGTGTCGTTGCTGTCATGAAATCCCGCACATGCGCAGACGTTATTCAGCCCTGTCGGATCTCTACTCAACGACAAGGGCAATCTCGTACCCAGAGTCCACGGTCTCCTCGGTCAGCGGGTCGTCGCCAGGTTGCGACAAGGGAGGAAAAGGAGAGAGAGCCTGGAATCGAGGTTGTTAAAATTGTAACGTTTTTTTTCTCAGGCCCTGACGAAATACTCATGCCAGTCCCGCGACAGTCCCGTATCCTTATCCGACCTAACCTGCGATCAGGTAGACTGCAAAACAGTCCGTATTTTCGCGCGAGAGTGTCGGCTGAACGCGGCCGAAGGATCTGGAACGAGCATGAAATTACGAGTGGGATTGGGGAGAGACGCTATAAATACGGACTGTCGCCTTTCCATACATGAAATCCGTTCCGAATTCTGCGTTGCTGGAGAAACGCAAAATTCCGATTGGTCCGTTTTCGACGTAATCTGTCATCGGACATCATTCTTGTCCCGGAGGCCAAACCACAAACAGCGTCAAACATTGATTAGTTCGCGGGCGGGAAGATGGAGCAGGAGACATTCCTTCGATAGATGCGAGTTTTGATCGCTGTACTTCGGATTTCGGAAAAGGCGTTAGTCAAGTCAAGCGACACGATGTCAACCAATATCACAAAATCAACAGTAGGAAAGGCAGCGATCCTTGTTGTTATTTATATGTTGTTTTGCTCCACCGGGATTCTCGACTCGCCAAATTTTGCTTCAATATATAATAACAAAGTTTCCAACCTTCAACGGACACGAAGAGCAAAATCTTGAGGACAAACGAGTTCCTTCGTCCACGGCTATTAAAGCGGAGACCGTTTTGTCATTCCGCTTTTGCGGATTAACAAATATATTTCAGTTCGGATGCGTTACCAAATTGCGTCTTAAAATAGCAGTCACATAATCGGCAATTATTTGAGGGAGAAGGTTATTTTGGATTTCTCGAATAGAGCTCAGTTTAGCAGGCGTAGGAGGCTTCAACAACGAATTTTTCGCTACATTGCCAATGACTTTAGAGACGAATACACGCAGACAACAGATGGCCTACAAATATC
This sequence comes from Desmophyllum pertusum, assembly GCA_029204205.1. Classification (NCBI taxonomy): domain Eukaryota; kingdom Metazoa; phylum Cnidaria; class Anthozoa; order Scleractinia; family Caryophylliidae; genus Desmophyllum; species Desmophyllum pertusum. The sequence continues at coordinate 183,663 of MU825429.1, read as the reverse complement.
GCTTTATCACTTCCCCTTCTAAGCGAAAAGTGTCACGTTTGTGGTATCGAATTCACTGTATAGGCGGAGCTGTTAAGGAATTTTTGACACCTTAGCGGAAGCATCAGACCCCCTGGTCGGAACGAATTCGCTGTATGAAAAGGGGACAGTCTCTCTTTTCTCGCCTCTTACGAGGCTCGCGCGTGGATTATCGGCGCTTCGCGCCTCTCAATTCGCGCGTCGCGCACAATATCTCGAGAAAAAGAGAGACTGTTTTGCAGTCTAGCGATCAGGCGTTCTTTTCCTTTTCTTTCTTTTCGCGGAGAACGAGAGCGCAGAGAGAGGAAAAGGAACGCCTGATACAATTATTTGCCGATTCGCTTTCCACCTACCCTGGTTGCCAGAGGCTTTCTTGCGCGGTTTCCGGTTTCAAATCTCTCTTATGGCTCCGCCGCTCGCCGGGGCGTCGTCGGCCTTCGGCCGACTTCGGATCTCGACGCGACGGAGAAATAAACCTCTGGTACCCAGGGTACTTTCCACCCACTTGTCAATGATCTGTCAAGCTGTCAATTTTCAAAATCTACGTTACAGTTGAGTTCGTGACATTTGTACACTTGCCGTTCTCTTGAATTCGGTCTTCTGACCTTCTTTGCTTCAAGTGCATTTCTAACGGGCAAGATATGTTGTATTATGAGGAGGATTTTGAAGTAGAATAGAGCCTTCGACTGTGTTTTTACCATCAATTTCATTCCGAAAACAGCACTGACTACGAATTGCGTTACACGACACAAATTTGCATAATAACGTCCTAGACATGTTTAGTCAGTCGTTATGGTCGAATGATTCCATGATTCCGTTTAGAAATTTGAATCAAATAACCATTTTTTAAGCGGAAAGCTTCAGCCGTTTTGAATGTAAGATCTTTATATTGGCTTAGTAATGATTCAGAAGAGTCCTTCCCTTCACAGAAGGCGGTAGCGGAGTGGGAAAGTAGAAGGTCTAGAAGGCCTTTCTTGTACTTTAATCGTGCGTGCACGCCGGATTGACAAAAGCCATATTAGGTACGCATGATTGACGGAAGTGTATTGCCAACTTCACAGTATTGTTTTTCGACCAATCAGGAAAACATTCAGAATCTGGATGTTTTGCATGAGATCCGGCAAGTAATTAAGCGGCCGATGCATCATGGGCATCGAGCCGCTTCAAGAAATGGACTTTTTTTTCATGTCGCTAGCCTTAGTCCTCTTCACGGTTGACATGATGTTATCGCATCTCGATCTAAAATTAGCCAGTAGAGAATTTCTCTTCCACATTCTTTCTGTAGTGTCGTGTAAGTGCGTAGATGTATTTAGTTTATTACAGTAATAGCATTGGAAAAAGCAAAGACAAATGTCCCACAGCAGTGAACAGCAGTGTTGTTGCAAAATGTGCTAAATTTTGTTGTGTGACCTTTTCTCGTTATTCGATCCCACGGTTGACATGACGCAATCTCTGGTCATGTAAAGATGATGCAATAGAGGTATTGTGCTATGAGCATGAAGCAATCCGCATTGGGATTTCTCTTCCTGATCGCAGTTACGATACCCCGTGGTATATGTTTTTGTAAACGTGATTAGTGTCCTTGGATTAGTGGTATTAAGATAAATTAAGGTATGTTTTCAAATGACTATTTGTCATTAGTTGATGGCATTTAGATATATATTTCAGTTTCTACACAGTAATCTTAAAGTTAATAACCTATGAAGTCTGGAATAAGCTTATTAATCGTTTGTCGTGAAAGGTTTTAACGTTCACACTTTTCCTACAAGAGATGAATAATTCAAATACTTTCTGTCTAGAAATCAAAAATGTGTGCATAAGAAAAGTGATTATTTTTAATACTAATCTGTGAAGCTGAGCATCTTAAAGTTAACCTATGAAGTCAGGAATAAGCTTATTAATCGTCTTTTCCTACAAGAGATGAATAATTCAAATACTTGCGGTGGAGAAATCAAAATGTGTGCATAAGAACAGTGATTCTTTTTAATACTAATCTGTGATGCTGATCATGTATGTGCTGATGCAGAGTTTCAGAATGTAGTTGGATAACAAACAAAAAGTCGTCTTTCTTACTTCAGCAGAAATGAAACTTGATGACTTGAAATGACACAGGGAGCAGAGGAGTCGAATTGCGTTACTGCGTTATTCGATCTTGTTATTGTTTTCTCTTTGTCGTCTCAGCGGGTACTTAATGATCGAATAATGTAGTAACGCAATACACCGCGTATAAAGCCGAATAGATCGACTCACAAAGGTCATCGTATAAAGCATATAAATCGAACTCGAAAAGTCCAATTTTGATCCTCTACTGCCTGTGGAAAATATTGAAAATGTTTGCATACGGTAGCTTCCTGATCTCAGTCTTTACATATGGATGGAAACGAATTAAAAAAGCACCACACACGACATAAACTTTGTTGAATCATAGAAATCAAGATTACTCTTTAATCAGTAGTAGTGGACCAAGTCATCTTGAAACATGGACTACTTAAACACAGGATTATCTGTCTGTGATCTTTCTTGAGCTTGTCACAAAGTTCCCTTTTGTTGTTTGAATCGGAAGTGAGCTATCAAAATAATCATTGATAAAAACAACTGTTTTATCAACTGCCACGTATTTGAGTTGTATTTTAACTAATCAATCATTTTTGTTCAATTTATTAAGCGGCCGATGCCCATATATGGGCATCGAGCCGCTTCAAGAAATGGACGGTTTTTTTTCATGTCGCTAGCCCTGCCCTCACACGGTTGACATGATGTTATCGCATCTCGGTCTAAAATTAGCCAGTGGATAATTTCTCTTCCACAGGCTATCTGTAGTGTCGTGTAAGTGCGTACATGCATTGAGTTTATTACAGGAATCGCATTGAAAAAGCAAAGACAAATGTCCCACAGCAGTGAACAGCAGTGTTGTTGCAAAATGTGCTAAATTTGGCGGTGTGACCTTTGCGCGTTATTCGATCCCAGCGGGGAATCGGCTTCCGGTTTCACGCAAACTACGGACTTAAGCGAGACTGCGTGACTACTTGTTTTTTTCACTGCACTTTCCCCAGTTGACATTGCATTGCATTGTGAGGGGTTTTCCCATTACATTGTAAACGTAGCCAGGAGACATGCAAATAAAAAGCCACTAGATAATTTCTGTTCTGTTTAATACATGCACCTCATTAAACGAACGATAAAACTCGGTCCCAAAAACATAACAGTTTTTCTTACACAATTCCACAGCATATATGTCATTCACAATTTATTTTCACGTTGAGCGAAAACACATCTGTGCCCTTGTTGATTATGATGCAATTGACATTAGCTAAAGTTTTCTACACAGTAAACTTGACCTAAGCTCAAACTTACGCTAGCCAAAATATTGCATCACCCAGTCACGTTTTTCGTCACGCAGGTTCGAAGTTGACTCTTAGATTTGGCGGGAGAACCTCAGAGTAAACTGACCGAGGGGGTGGAGGGGTGCATTGTTTCTTTCTCCCCTCAAGGTGAAATTGGCCCGGGGGGGTTCTCCCAAAAAATTTGGGTGGGGGTGTGCCGCTGGGCTATAACAACCCTAATTTTGCGAACCTGTTCCAGACTAAGGGCCTGTTTACATGGAGGGAGGGTGACCCGGGTTCCCGGGTCACCCTCCCTCCATGTAAACAGGCCCTAAATGTTGAAAAAAGATACCCTATTCCGGACGATTCTTAACGATTTTCTTTCTAACCCAAAAGGCTAAACTACTAAGCATCACTGCGAGTTGTAGTTGTAAAGCTTTTTTAACACTCCTACGCGTTTCCTTTCGTCTGACTACTTCATCTACCCTATGCCAGAGTATCAATTACCGATCTTCATGCCAACCTCCTGGGAAACTGATACCCTGATACCCAAAAATGCCTTTTGGTATACCCTGCTCCAGACCAAAATGCTCAAAAACCATATCCTGTCCAGCTGCACGTTCCTATATAGCGAAAATAAGGGAGTGCCCCCCCCGGAAAATCGGCCGCTTGTAATCCCTTCAGGGGTTCTTGTTGTATCAGGTCCTCCTCTCTGGCCCTCCTCTCTTCGAGGAGGGCCTGATCGCAGGTTATATACGACCTTATTATATGACATAGCATTTTAGAGTGCGAAAACGCACAAAGACGAGCGCAGATATTAGACCGTATTACACGGGTCTTAGTCCCCCTAACCGCGCGCTACGGAAAACACTGTTGAAAGCCTATTCTTGGTTTGCATCTGACGTCATCAAAATTCTAAAATCTAAACTGTTAATTCTACAAAGCTATTCTTTTCACATATTCTACACATACAAAACATTAATC
>MU825429.1:0-178838 GCA_029204205.1 Desmophyllum pertusum | reverse complement strand
TTAACATTTTTACCCATCAGGTTAAAAATGTTTAATTACTCTGTCATCAATTTTTCCCAATATTCACGAGCTTTCTCAGGGTTATTCTTTCGCCATCGTTTCGTGCATTCTCCTCGCTTTTTCTCGTTGTTCTTCATTATCTCTATATTTGTTCATGAAATCTGTTATTCTGCTTTGAGCTTACAGGATGAACATTCAACTGAGTTATCCTGGTCACTTCCATCCCGTAAAACACTTCAACCTTCTCTTGTTTATACATGCCTGTTGCATATTTGATTTTTACGTCCTCTGCAAATTTGAGTTAAGTTCTTACCTTTCATAGTAGTGTTGTAATCCATTTGTGTAGTGAAATTTGTTATTTTATTTTTTGTTAATTGTTCAGAATAGATTAGAATGGATAGTAGACTAAAAGGGGGAAAACTATGCGGATAAAATGAGATACAATTGACTGAAAAATAGAATGACTAAAGCTTTGGAAGTGAGGCGAGCGAGCGAGCTTATCATTCTATTTTTCAGTTCAATTGTATATCATTTCTATCCCAAGACGTGCCCCACCTTTTAGTCTACCTTCCATCGAAGGCAGGAGCCCATCACTAGGTGAAGCGTGCAACTCCGACACTACGACCTCATGTCACAGCGTTTTTACAGACCGGTTTATTTTTAGATTACTTTTTCCCGGGAAAATGTGTTTCTGGTCCCATGTGTAATATGAAATGAAATAAAAGACAATTAAAAAGATGGCGACCTAATTGCGGCCTTTGTTACGCGGTAACGCCAATTAATGATTACAAAGGAAAAACGTCTGATTGTCTGGCGGGAATACGAATTCGCGGGAAAAGCGAATCTAAAAATAACCTGGTCTGTAAAAACGCTGTGACACGAATCCAGTCCAGTTGCTCGCTCCTAGCCGGGCTCCTGTCGAAGGCTGTAGTCTGACAGCCAGTTCGTTGTCATGAGATGGATAACCTGCCGAAAGCTCGAAATATTTTAATTGTATATAGCCAGAGAACGCTTTTTAAAGTTTTTTTAAAACAATCAATAAATCAATCGTTATCGATTTAATCGATATCAATCGAACTCACAACTTTTTTTCTTTATCGATTTTCTATATCGGAAATCGATATCGTTGTTATCGATTATCGGTTTATCGATTGACTACGCCTGGTATATTCGTTTGTCTCTTGGTGTTTAAAATTGTAACGGTTTTTTTCTCAGGCCCTGACGAAATACTCGTGCCAGCCCCGCGACAGTCCCGTATCCTTATCCGACCTAACCTGCGATCAGGCGTTCTTTTCCTTTTCTTTCTTTTCGCGGAGAACGAGAGCGCAGAGAGAGGAAAAGGAACGCCTGATACAATTATTTGCCGATTCGCTTTCCACCCACTTGTCAATGATCTGTCAAGCTGTCAATTTTCAAAATCTACGTTACAGTTGAGTTCGTGACATTTGTACACTTGCCGTTCTCTTGAATTCGGTCTTCTGACCTTCTTTGCTTCAAGTGCATTTCTAACGGGCAAGATATATTGTATTATGAGGAGGATTTTGAAGTAGAATAGAGCCTTCGACTGTGTTTTTACCATCAATTTCATTCCGAAAACAGCACTGACTACGATTGCGTTACACGACACAAATTTGCATAATAACGTCCTAGACATGTTTAGTCAGTCGTTATGGTCGAATGATTCCATGATTCCGTTTAGAAATTGAATCAAATAACCATTTTTTAAGCGGAAAGGTTCAGCCGTTTTGAATGTAAGATCTTTATATTGGCTTTATAGTAATGATTCAGAAGAGTCCTTCCTTCACAAAAGGCGGTAGCGGAGTGGGAAAGTAGAAGGCCTTTCTTGTACTTTAATCGTGCGTGCACGTGCCGGATTGACAAAAGCCATATTAGGTACGCATGATTGACGGAAGTGTATTGCCAACTTCACAGTATTGTTTTTCGACCAATCAGGAAAACATTCAGAATCTGGATGTTTTACATGAGATCCGGCAAGTAATTGTATCAGGCCCTCCTCTCTGGCCCTCCTCTCTTCGAGGAGGGCCTGATCGCAGGTTATATACGACCTTATTATATGACATAGCATTTTAGAGTGCGAAAACGCACAAAGACGAGAGCAGATATGAGACCGTATTACACGGGTCTTAGTCCCCCTGACCGCGCGCTACGGAAAACACTGTTGAAAGCCTATATTTTAGGAAAGATATTATGTCGTTATTCAGCGGAAAGTTGTGTAATACGGCTGGGCATTTTTACTCGTCAGTGTTTATTTTTTCTCGCCTAAAGGCTCGAAAAAATAAAAACTGACTCGTAAAAATACCCAGCCGTATTACACAACTTTCCGCTGAATAACCTCTATTTATCCCACCCTCCCTGACCCTCCCTCTCCCCTCCGCTCCTCCCCTCCCTCTTGGTAGGTACTTGATGTATGGGGACATATATTGTACCCTGCATATATTATATATTCATACTTTACTTAAGGAGACTTATATTGTACCCTGTATATATATATCTATTCATACTTTACGCTTTACTTTACTTTACATGCTTTGATCTACTTTACTTGCTTTGACTTACTTTACCTCCTTGGCTTACTTTACATGCTTGGCGTTCTTGACTTGCTTGGCTTACTTTACATGCTTTGATGTACTTTACTTGCTTGATGTACTTTACTTGCTTGGCTTACTTTTACATGCTTTGATGTACTTTACTTGCTTGATGTACTTTACTTGCTTGGCTTACTTTACATGCTTTGATGTACTTTACCTGCTTGGCGTACTTTACTTGCTTGGCTTACTTTACATGCTTTGATGTACTTTACTTGCTTGGCTTACTTTACTTGCTTTGATGTACTTTACTTGCTTGGCTTTACTTTACTGGCTTTGCTTACTTTACATGCTTTCATGTACTTTACTTGCTTGATGTACTTTACCTGCTTGGAGTACTTTACTTGCTTGGCTTACTTTACATGCTTTGATGTACTTTACCTGCTTGGCGAACTTTACTTGCTTGGCTTACTTTACATGCTTTGATGTACTTTACCTGCTTGACGTACTTTACTTGCTTTGCTTACTTTACATGCTTTGATGTACTTTACTTGCTTGGCTTACTTTACTTGCTTTGAGGTACTTTACTTGCTTGGCTTACTTTACTTGCTTGGCTTACTTCACATGCTTTCATGTACTGACTTGCTTGATGTCACTTTACCTGCTTTGCGTACTTTACTTGCTTGGCCTTACTTTTACATGCTTTGATGTACTTTACCTGCTTAGCGTACTTTTACTTGCTTGGCTTACTTTACTTGCTTGGCTTACTTTATCATGCTTTCATGTACTTTACTTGCTTGATGTACTTTACATGCTTTGATGTACTTTACTTGCTTGGCGTACTTTACTTTGCTTGGCGTACTTTACATGCTTTGATTGTACTTTACTTGCTTGGCTTACTTTACATGCTTTGATGTACTTTACCTGCTTGGCGTACTTTACTTGCTTGGCTTACTTTACATGCTTTGATGTACTTTACCTGCTTGGCTTACTTTACTTGCTTGGCTTACTTTCCATGCTTTGATGTACTTTACTTGCTTGGCTTACTTTACATGCTTTGATGTACTTTATTGGCTTGGCTTACTTTACATGCTTTGATGTACTTTACTTGCTTGGCTTACTTTACATGCTTTGATGTACTTTACCTGCTTGGCGTACTTTACATTGCTTGGCTTACTTTACATGCTTTGATGTACTTTACCTGCTTGGGGTACTTTCACTTGCTTGGCTTACTTTACATGCTTTGATGTACGTTTACCTGCTTGCGGTACTTTACTTGCTTTGGCTTACTTTACATGCTTTGATGTACTTTACTTGCTTGGCTTACTTTACATGCTTTGATGTACTTTACTTGCTTGGCGTACTTTACTTGCTTGGCTTACTTTACATGCTTTGATGTACTTTACCTGCTTGGCGTACTTTACCTCCTTGGCTTACTTTACATGCTTGGCGTTCTTGACTTGCTTGGCTTACTTTACATGCTTTGATGTACTTTACTTGCTGGATGTACTTTACCTGCTTGGCGTACTTTACTTTGCTTCGCTTACTTTACATGCTTTGATGTACTTTACTTGCTTGGCTTACTTTACATGCTTTTGATGTACTTTACTTGCTTGCTTACTTTACATGCTTTGATGTACTTTACTTGCTTGATGTACTTTACCTGCTTGGCGTATTTTACTTGCTTGGCTTACTTTACATGCTTTGATGTACGTTTTACTTGCTTGATGTACTTTACCTGCTTGGCGTACTTTACTTGCTTGGCTTACTTTACATGCTTTGATGTACCTTTACCTGCTTGGCGTACTTTAACTTGCTTGGCTTACTTTACATGCTTTGATGTACTTTACATGCTTTGATGTACTTTACATGCTTTGATGTACTTACTTGCTTGGCTTACTTTACATGCTTTGATGTACTTTACCTGCTTGGCGTACTTTACTTGCTTGGCTTACTTTACATGCTTTGATGTACTTTACCTGCTTGGCGTACTTTACTGCTTGGCTTACTTTACATGCTTTGATGTACTTTACGTGCTTGGCTTAGTCTACTTGCTTTGATGTACTTTACTTGCTTGGCTTACTTTACTTGCTTGGCTTACTTTACATGCTTTCATGTACTTTACTTGCTTGATGTACTTTACCTGCTTGGCGTACTTTACTTGCTTGGCTTACTTATAACATGCTTTTGATGTACTTTACCTGCTTGGCTTACTTTAACTTGCTTGGCTTACTCTACATGCTTGATGTACTTTACCTGCTTGACGTACTTTACTTGCTTGGCTTACTTTACATGCTTTGATGTACTTTACTTGCTTGGCTTACTTTACTTGCTTTGATGTACTTTACTTGCTGTGGCTTACTTTACTTGCTTGGCTTACTTTCCTGCTTTCATGTACTTTACTTGCTTGATGTACTTTACCTGCTTGGCGTACTTTACTTGCCTTGGCTTACTTTACATGCTTTGATGTACTTTACCTGCTTCGCGTACTTTACTATGCTTGGCTTACTTTACATGCTTTGATGTACTTTACCTGCTTGACGTACTTTACTTGCTTGGCTTACTTTACATGCTTTGATGTACTTTACTTGCTTGGCGTACTTTACTTGCTTTGATGTACTTTACTTGCTTGGCTTACTCTACATGCTTTGATGTTACTTTACCTGCTTGGCGTACTTTACTTGCTTGGCTTACTTTACATGCTTTGATGTACTTTACTTGCTTGGCTTACTTTACATGCTTTGATGTACTTTACCTGCTTGGCGTACTTTACTTGCTTGGCTTACTTTACATGCGTTGATGTACTTTACCCTGCTTGGCTTACTTTACTTGCTTGGCTTACTTTACATGCTTTGATGTACTTTACTTGCTTGGCTTACTGTACATGCTTTGATGTACTTTACCTGCTTGGCGTACTTTACTTGCTTGGCTTACTTTACATGCTTTGATGTACTTTACCTGCTTGGGGTACTTTACTTGCTTGGCTTACTTACATGCCTTGATGTACTTTACCTGCTTGGCGTACTTTACTTGCTTGGCTTACTTTACATGCTTGATGTGCTTTACTTGCTTGGCTTACTTTACATGCTTTGATGTACTTTACTTGCTTGGCGTACTTACTTGCTTTGCTTACTTTACCATGCTTTGATGTACTTTACCTGCTTGGCGTACTTTACCTCCTTGGCTTACTTTACATGCTTGGCGTTCTTTACTTGCTTGGCTTACTTAACATCTTTGATGTACTTTACTTGCTTGATGTACTTTACCTGCTTGGCGTACTTTACTTGCTTCGCTTACTTTACATGCTTTGATGTACTTTACTTGCTTGGCTTACTTTACATGCTTTGATGTACTTTACTTGCTTGGCTTACTTTACATGCTTTGATGTACTTTACTTGCTTGATGTACTTTACCTGGTTGGCGTACTTTACTTGCTTGGCTTACTTTACATGCTTTGATGTACTTTACTTGCTTGGCTTACTTTACATGCTTTGATGTACTTTACCTGCTTGGCGTACTTTACTTGCTTGGCTTACTTTACATGCTTTGATGTACTTTACCTGCTTGGCGTACTTTACTTGCTTGGCTTACTTTACATGCTTTGATGTACTTTACTTGCTTGGCTTACTTTACATGCTTTGATGTACTTTACTTGCTTGGGCTTACTTTACATGCTTTGATGTACTTTACTTGCTTGGCTTACTTTACATGCTTTGATGTACTTTACTTGCTTGGCTTACTTTACATGCTTTGATGTACTTTACTTGCTTGGCTTACTTTACATGCTTTGATGTACTTTACTTGCTTGGCTTACTTTACTTGCTTGGCTTATATTATATGCTTTGATGTACTTTACTTGCTTGATGTACTTTACCTGCTTGGCGTACTTTACTTGCTTGGCTTACTTTACTTGCTTGATGTACTTTACCTGCTGGGCGTACTTTACTTGCTTGGCTTACTTTACATGCTTTGATGTACTTTACTTGCTTTGGCGTACTTTACTTGCTTTGATGTACTTTACTTGCTTGGCTTACTTTACTCCTGCTTGGCTTACTTTACATGCTTTGATGGACTTTACTTGCTTGGCTTACTTTACATGCTTTGATGTACTTTACCTGCTTGGCGTACTTTACTTGCTTGGCTTACTTTACATGCTTTGATGTACTTTACTTGCTTGGTCGTACTTTACCTGCTTGGCTTACTTTACATGCTTGGCTTACTTTAGTTGCTTGGCTTACTTTACATGCTTTGATTGTACTTTACTTGCTCTGGCTTACTTTACTTGCTTTGATGTACTTTACTTGCTTGATGTACTTTACCTGCTTGGCTTACTTTACATGCTTTGATGTACTTTACTTGCTTGGCGTACTTTACCTGCTTGGCTTACTTTACATGCTTGGCTTACATTACTTGCTTGGCTTACTTTACATGCTTTGATGTACTTTACTTGCTTGGCTTACTTTACATGCTTTGATGTACTTTACTTGCTTGGCTTACTTTACATGCTTTGATGTACTTTACCTGCTTGGCGTACTTTACTTGCTTGGCTTACTTTACATGCTTTGATGTACTTTACCTGCTTGGCGTACTTTACTTGCTTGGCCTTACTTTACATGCTTTGATGTACTTTACCTGCTTGGCGTACTTTACTTGCTTGGCTTACTTTACATGCTTTGATGTACTTTACTTGCTTGGCTTACTTTACATGCTTTGATGTACTTTACTTGCTTGGCTAACTTTACATGCTTGGCGTACTTTACCTGCTTGGCTTACTTTACCTGCTTGGCTTACTTTACATGCTTTGATGTACTTTACTTGCTTGGCTTACTTTACATGCTTTGATGTACTTTACTTGCTTGGCTAACTTTACATGCTTGGCTTACTTTACTTGCTTGGCGTACTTTACTTGCTTTGATGTACTTTACTTGCTTGGCTTACTTTTACATGCTTTGATGTACTTTACCTGCTTGGCTTACTTTACTTGCTTGGCTTACTTTACATGCTTTGATGTACTTTACTTACTTGATGTACTTTACCTGCTTGGCTTACTTTACATGCTTGGCTTACTTTACTTGCTTGGCTAACTTTACTTGCTTGGCTTACTATACCTGCTCTCTTGGCGTTTTTGGAGGGAAAATAGAAAGAGCGGGGGAAAGAGAGCTTGCACTTATGTCTCAGAATTTTGAATGCCGCCCCTCAAAACCCCCCGCCGTTTCCAGCTGTTTGAGCTGTCAAAATTTGGTCAATTGAAAACTTCGTGGTCGTCTCAATTTTCTACCTAACGCAATGCCTTGTATTCGATCACACACGCTCAAAAGTCGTTTCTCGGAAATTACTCAAACGGATCGAATCGAAAAACGTCTCTATCGAAAGGGGTTTCAAAGCGCAGGACAGCTAGAATATTTTTTCCCCGTTTGTTAGAAATTCCGCCTCTGAAATTTCTGTTGCAAGATTTTGCATATTTAATTACAAAAGCCAGTGTTGTAGTATTTAACCTTCGATACGATCGTAATGAATCAAGCCTTTGATAAGTTAAGCCATTTATCTAGCGGATCGTTTTCTGTACTTGCCAGTAAGTTTTACCCTGGTTCTGTCAACGCGTTTAACTACATGAACATTATTGCTTGTTTATACATTGGACCTTCGGTCCCATCGATTTGGCAACGGATCGTAGATAAAACATTTGACACATACGCCATTGACACGCGAGGTGTCACTTGCGAGTATATGCCGGCTCATTGACTCTCGCGAGAAACGAGACGCGTCTCGCGAGAAACGAGACGAGACTCGCGAGAAACGAGACGAGACGGTGTTGTCTATAAGATTCCATGTGAATGCGGCAAAGTATATATCGATGAAACAGTGATATCGATGCGTGAAAGAATAAAAGGAACACGACAGAGACATGCAGTCTGCAGGTACTCAGAACTCCGCAGTTTCGGAATATCCCAACGAGACTGGGCACCTTCCTTTTCTCGGTTTTCACTGTCACGCCATAAATTAAAAAAATCAAAACCGTTCAATGAATGAAGTCAAGGAATTGACATGTCATAGATAATAAATAAATAAGGAATCAGTCCAAGTCTCAGGTTTGTGCGGTATTCCGTACTCGAGTTATTTGTCAAAATGTTCCACACAAATTTATAGAGCTCAGTATGGAAACGCCATGTTGGAGTCCCTCTGATCATTACATTACTTTGTTCTTTTTGGTTTTAACTTGGCTTGTGAAGTCAGTCACTATCTCAATGTAAATAGGCTCCTAGTTAAAATTTACGGACGATTGGTGACATCACTCATTATGGTAACAAAATTCATTACAATAAACAAGGACCTATATTCATGAATCATTTGTTGAATTGTTTTCCTGTATAGATTTCAGTTAGAAGTCACGAATTAAATTAAATCAATTTCAAATTAAGATAAAAATTACGAGTGATCGAAGGATGAATAAATCATTATTTGTTACGGTTATCAAGTGTTTCTCGACAGGGATTAACTTTCCTCATGACAAATGTAGATCGTTTTTTACTTCGTTTTCAGGGAACGTCTATGACATGGAATTCGTGTATTTTACACCAGAAGTGTAGTTTAGTCAGTGATTTACATGAATACAGTAATCTTAGTGGTTTCCTTACATCGAATATAAATAAGGCTAATTTTAGCACTTCAGGTCAATATTTTTCAAGAACAGTACCAATGAGGGATATTGGTTATATATTACCTAATCATTTATCTTTTACTCAATACTGTTTGTAAATAAATAAGACCATTTCATTATACCGTAAATTTCTCTATTTTGTTATAATAAAGCTTCCCACACTGCCACCTTATTTTAGTGTCGTATTTCCTCAAAGTATCCTAGGGCCAACTCGTGGATGAAAAGGATGTAGGCCTTTTGCACCTGGGGGTCACATAACGTACTTCCTACTTAAATTATTGGCCACAACCGAACGAACATCAAATTAAAAGAGCGTGATAAAATTATGAAGACTAAAGTTTTAGATTGAAATTTTATGGTGGTTTGAATAATAGAAGAATTAAAAAGGATTTATATAGAAGAAAGATTGTACACATTTGACAGTGAATTATTTTGAACCTTGCAGTGCCTCGAAAAGCGTTCACTATTGCCAATACCAAAACAATATTGATTTCAACGTTCTGGTGTTTACATTTAATTGGAACTCAATCATTTTCTTGGAGAAATAAAGGAACCAAAGCCATGTATTATACTGTCTTAAAATACAACGGGAATTTGAGAACACGAGACGTCACTAGTAGCACAGGCGGTAGTCCAGTTCTGGCCCCTCTCTGTCACGCTACGCTCGCGTCGAGGGTCCAGGGACAATTGTCTGCGCATGCTCAACGGTTAGTCAGCTTCTTAGCTAATCGCTACTGCGCATGTATTTTTATACTGACAAGATGACGGATGTTTCGATCTCTTCGGGCGCCTCGGTCATTGAAAAGTATAGAGAAATGTTTCCTGAATACAATCCTGTATTTGTAGATGCTGTAAGTTCGGCTGTTTCTTCTTGTGTAAAGATGTAGCAGGTACCAGTAACGGACAAAACTACTCCAACTACAATCTAGAAGGTTTATTTCGCTCGGTGGGAGAGCTCCACCGAAACGTGCTTGCTTTTGTTACAAGAGAACTCACACACTAAAATAATAGCATTCGTGACTTAATTTAGCCCTTTTCACGGTTAACTTTCGATATTTGCATAACAATATACTTGAACATAGAAGCGAGGCAATTTCGGGCACAATCTGCAAAACATCGTGTTTTTCTTGAACTCCTTCAACACTTTTAGTATACAAACATTTTCAAAATGTAGAAGAACTACAATTCTTTTAGTTTACGTTGTTTTTAGGAACAACTTGTAAAACGACTTTTCTCTATTAATAGAGTAGACTCGCATAAGCAACAGGGAAGCCGGATTACGATCTTTACGGCAAAACTTTAACTAAAATAGTTGCATATTTAGTTCTTCTCCGTTTTAAAACTATTTTTATGCTAACATAGTTTAAGCAGCTCAAGAAAAATCGCGATGTTTTACAGCTTGTGCCCGAAATTGCCTCGCTTCTATGTTTAGCTGCAAATATTTCAGGTTAACCGTGAAAAGGGCTACCGACGAAACAACTTGGCGCAATTAATCACGCGAGAACATATAATTATAAACATGCAATTATAAACATGCTGACATATAAGCGATTAATTCGTGAACGATAATATACCGACTGATCAAGATAGCACTGAAATATGTTCTCCTACACATGCCCTTCATGCCTGTGATAATTTGCGAGGTGTTAAGTCAAAGGAAGAGCGGAGTATTTTAGTTTTAAAATCTCCACTGAAGGCACTGATGGCGACCAAATATATTCTGTCTTTCTCGACTCGGTTTGTCGAGTTTAAAAGTCACATGTGAGCTAAGATGCGCTGTGATTGGTTTATCGTGAGCATGCGCAGACAATTGTCCATGGACCCTCGACGCGAGCGTAGCGTTGCGTGACAGAGAGGGGCCAGACCTGGACTGCACAAGAGGAAGCAAAAGTGCAAGAGGACGATTAAGGCGGAATGTATTTACATTCGGCGAAATTAAACTGCAAGTGGCAGTGAGAAAGAATGCAAATATTTTCCTGTTGGCTTGAAACACATGAGCCGCTACTGTAAAATTCCGAAAACCCCGCCAACAATAATCCTTCAATAGAAAGTCTCCCTCCTCCAGATGGTCATAAAAACTTGTTTTTGGAGAACCTTCAACGTTTAGTTTTGAATTCCGTACTTGACTTTTAACAACCATAGGATGGTGCGCCTGCATTTAGTTGGGAATAGTATTACGTTCTCATTTTTCCCATTGGGTTTTAAGGTTTTCGTATCAGGCGATGTAGTTCAAGCTGCACAAGCATTTCTGACTATGAGTCGTGAATATAAATAGGAGCAGCAACTAACTTTAAAATAATACACATCGTAGGCTACCCAAATTCAAGGAGGGGGTATAGTAGTGTTGCCCAGTTCTCTGAATCTTGATCCTGACATATTTTACTTTCCATACCCGTTTTCTAAATAAGCCAAGTATCACAAGTCCGTAAAGCATCTCGAGTAAGTCAAGCAAGTAAAGTACATCAAAGCATGTAAAGTAAGCCAAGCAAGTAAAGTACGCCAAGCAGGTAAAGTACATCAAAGCATGTAAATGGTAAGCCAAGCAAGTAAAGTACGCCAAGCAGGTAAAGTACATCAAAGCATGATAAAGTAAGCCAAGCAAGTAAAGTACGCCAAGCAGGTAAAGTACATCAAAGCATGTAAAGTAAGCCAAGCAAGTAAAGTACATCAAAGCAAGTAAAGTACGCCAAGCACGGTAAAGTACATCAAAGCATGTAAAGTAAGCCAAGCAAGTAAAGTACATACAAAGCATGTAAAGTAAGCCAAGCAAGTAAAGTACGCCAAGCAGGTAAAGTTACATCAAAGCATGTAGAGTAAGCCAAGCAGGTAAAGTACATCAAGCAAGTAAAGTACATCAAAGCATGTAAAGTAAGCCAAGCAAGTAAAGTAAGCCAAGAAAGTAAAGTACATCAAAGCAAGTAAAGTACGCCAAGCAAGTAAAGTACATACAAAGCATGTAAAGTAAGCCAAGCAGGTAAAGTACGTCAACGCAGGTAAAGTACATCAAAAGCATGTAAAGTGCATCAAAGCAAGTACAGTACGCCAAGCAAGTAAAGTACATCAAAGCATGTAAAGTAAGCCAAGCAAGTAAAGTACGCCAAGCAGGTAAAGTACATCAAGCAAGTAAGTACATCAAAGCATGTAAAGTAAGCCAAACAAGTAAAGTAAGCCAAGCAAGTTAATCAGTACATCAAAGCATGTAAAGTAAGCCAAGCAAAGCTAAACGATACATCAAAGCATGTAATAAAGTAAGCCAAGCACAGTATAAAGTACGCCAAGCAGGTAAAGTACATCCAAAGCATGTAAAGTAAGCACAAGGCAAAAGTAAAGTACGCCAAGCAGGTAAAAGTACATCACAAGCATGTAAAGTAAGCCAAGCAAGTAAAGTACGCCAAAGCAAGGTGTAAAGTACAATCAAAGCCATGTAAAGTACATCAAAGCATGTTTACAAGTAAGCCAAGCAAGTAAAGTAAGCCAAGCAGGCACAAAGTAAGCCAAGCAGGTAAAGTACATCCGAAAGCAGGCTGTAAAGATAAGCCAAGCACGTAAAGTCCGCCAAGCAGGTAAAGTACATCAAAGTATTGTAAAGTAAGCCAAGAAAGGTAAAGTACGCCAAGCATGTGTAAAAAGTACATCAAGCAAGTAAAGTACATCAAAGCATCGTAAAATGTAAGCCAAGCAAGTAAAGTACGCCAAGCATGCTAAAGTACATCAAGCAAGTAAACGTACATCAAAGCATGCTAAAGTAAGCCAAGCAAGTAAAGTACGCCAAGCAGGTAAAGTACATCAAAGCATGTAAAGTAAGCCAAGCAAGTAAAGTACATCAAAGCATGTAAAGTAAGCCCAGCAAGTAAAGTACGCCAAACAGGTAAAGTACATCAAAGCAAGTAAAGTACGCCAAGCAGGTAAAGTACATCAAAGCATGTAAAGTAAGCCAAGCAAGTAAAGTACGCCAAGCAGGTAAAGTACATCAAAGCATGTAAAGTAAGCCAAGCAAGTAAAGTACATCAAAGCAAGTAAGTACGCCAAGCACGTAAAGTACATCAAAGCATGTAAAGTAAGCCAAGCAAGTAAAGTACATCAAAGCATGTAAAGTAAGCCAAGCAAGTAAAGTACGCCAAGCAGGTAAAGTACATCAAAGCATGTAGAGTAAGCCAAGCAGGTAAAGTACATCAAGCAAGTAAAGTACATCAAAGCATGTAAAGTAAGCCAAGCAAGTAAAGTAAGCCAAGCAAGTAAAGTACATCAAAGCAAGTAAAGTACGCCAAGCAAGTAAAGTACATCAAAGCATGTAAAGTAAGCCAAGCAGGTAAAGTACGTCAAGCAGGTAAAGTACATCAAAGCATGTAAAGTACATCAAAGCAAGTAAAGTACGCCAAGCAAGTAAAGTACATCAAAGCATGTAAAGTAAGCCAAGCAAGTAAAGTACGTCAAGCAGGTAAAGTACATCAAAGCATGTAAAGTAAGCCAAGCAAGTAAAGTACGCTAAGCAGGTAAAGTACATCAAAGCATGTAAAGTAAGCCAAGCAAGTAAAGTACGCTAAGCAGGTAAAGTACATCAAGCAAGTAAAGTACATGAAAGCATGTAAAGTAAGCCAAGCAAGTAAAGTAAGCCAAGCAAGTAAAGTACATCAAAGCAAGTAAAGTACGCCAAGCAAGTAAAGTACATCAAAGCATGTAAAGTAAGCCAAGCAAGTAAAGTACGTCAAGCAGGTAAAGTACATCAAAGCATGTAAAGTAAGCCAAGCAAGTAAAGTACGCTAAGCAGGTAAAGTACATCAAAGCATGTAAAGTAAGCAAGCAAGTAAAGTACGCCAAGCAGGTAAAGTACATCAAGCAAGTAAAGTACATGAAAGCATGTAAAGTAAGCCAAGCAAGTAAAGTAATCCAAGCAAGTAAGTACATCAAAGCAAGTAAAGTACGCCAAGCACGTAAAGTACATCAAAGCATGTAAAGTAAGCCAAGCAAGTAAAGTACATCAAAGCATGTAAAGTAAGCCAAGCAAGTAAAGTAAGCCAAGCAAGTAAAGTACATCAAAGGATGTAAAGTAAGCCAAGCAAGTAAAGTAAGCCAAGCAAGTAAAGTACATCAAAGCATGTAAAGTAAGCCAAGCAAGTAAAGTACGCCAAGCAGGTAAAGTACATCAAAGCATGTAAAGTAAGCCAAGCAAGTAAAGTACGCCAAGCAGGTAAAGTACATCAAAGCATGTAAAGTAAGCCAAGCAAGTAAAGTACATCAAAGCATGTAAAGTAAGCCAAGCAAGTCAAGAACGCCAAGCATGTAAAGTAAGCCAAGGAGGTAAAGTAAGTCAAGCAAGTAAAGTAGATCAAAGCATGTACAGGGTCTGGAAGGGGGATCTGGATCCCGAATCACGCGCCGATTTTTCGTAAATTCACGAATCTCGTAACTTTTTCATGTCATTTCCCGAATCCGTAGTTTTTTTAAATTTTTAGCTGTTTTTTTTTTTCTACTTAGCGAAAAAATATGTTTTGTTATCTAAACAAGTATGTGAAGTTCATATTGGTTTGACTACGATGGTTTTGTGTAAAGAAAATTCTGCGAAATCTGAGTAAACATTGGCAAAGAAATGTTGCACCAAACTCATGCAGTCTTTCCGGTATAAACTGGTTGTTTTCTTGAAATGCGTTTTTATATATAGATAGAAGGGTCTTCCAAAAGCTACAAATTAACTTGAATTGAATCACTTTACAGGAGAACTGTTAATAATGTTAACTTAAAATAAGATGAAAGGGCTCTGCTCACTGTAGGTTGAGCTCTGCTGCCATGTGCGATCATGCGCTCAGAGATACCAAGTTGTTCTAATCAAGATTGAATTTCATTCTCATATGGGACACGAAAATATCGAAGACAGTGGGCTCTAACCGCCCGTTACGAGAGTCGCGAAAGTTTCTGACAGGCAGTATTTGTATTGGTAATCGTATGAATGCGAGTGCAATTAAGGATTTACACTACAAGTGATATTTGAAAATTCTCTCAAATTGCACGAGCCTTTAGGCGAGTGCAATTTGAAAGAATTTTCAAATATCACGAGTAGTGTAAATCCTTAATTGCTCGAGCTTTCATACGATTACTCATTTATTATATGACTGAGAAAATTACGAACGCGCGCTCCATTAATTTGCACTGCAGTGCAAATTAAAAATTAATGATAAATTTGCCTGCTCTCAGCCAATCATAATGAAGTAATTGTCTCTATTATATAATAAGACAGATAACACACACAATGCGATGAAACATGTTGACAAACAATCACATATTATTTGATTTTCCCGAAAATATATCTGATTTATCTGTTGAAATCACGAATCACGGCCCAAGAATTAAGCAGATCACGCGTCACAGGCAATAAAAAATTCCCAAATCACGGCTGATTTTCAGCTGTTTTCTCGAATCACGCGCTCAATTTCGGCCAATTCCCGGATCACGCACGACCCCTTCCAGACCCTGCATGTAAAGTAAAGTAAAGCGTAAAGTATGAATAGATATATATACAGGGTACAATAAGCCAAGCAAGTAAAGTAAGTCAAGCAAGTAAAGTACACGAAAGCAAGTTAAGTAAAGAGTAAAGTATGAATAGATATATATATACAGGGTACAATATATGTCCCCATACACCAAGTACCTACCTCCCTCTTTGATCTTGGTGCTGACCAAATGAATCGTGGGCTCAGGCGTCTGCGCAAACGCAGTTTCCAAGTTTCCAAGTTTCCATAGTTTCCGGCCTGGTGCCATTTTAGTGTTTATGAACATGGATAAAAGTAAAGCTGAAAGTGAAGGTAATTCTTCTGGAGAAGTAAAATGGACTTTGACTTGCTCGACTGAATTGCCAAAGAAGGATGCTGGACCGAAATATTCGCGTATTTCTGAGCACTTTCGGCACGTAGCGCCTGGTGGAATCCAGTGCTCAATGTTTTGCGGAGGAAAGCTGTGCAAGTATGAAAATCCTGCCAAGATGAAAAGCGAAGAAATGGCGATTAAAGGACTTTATTCGTCTTGGTATGTTTAACGCATTACATGTAATTATGGAATAAAACCTTCGTTCCTATTTATTTATTTACCCAATATACCCGACGTTTATACTAATCGAACTAAATCGAGCGTTCGATTAATCGAACCTAATCGCGTGATTAGGTTCGATTAAGTTCGGTAATCAAACAGAATCGAACTATCACAAAAAAAAATCGGAGTAATCGAACGCAATCGAACGTTTGATTATGTTCGATTGAGTTCGATTAGGTTCAATGGCACGGTGATTGCAAAAAATGGTGAACGTTGGATTGCATTCGATTGAAAATGGAAGTACGATGTTTTTCGAGTTAAGGCCCGTTCCAGCTCATTTGTATGGCAAAGACATGTTTTCTCTCTGGAAGGACTGGATATTGGGGTTGCTAGCTGCTTGATTATTATAAAACGCTGTTGTATGCAAGGTATACCATTTGAAATAACGGATGGCATATTTTTCCTCGTCCAGATACTGTAGCTTCTACAAAGCCAAATGTAAAGATTATATCTTGTCTATTGTTTTTGGCTTTGTTTCAGTTCACTACATTTTGCTCGGCCAGTTTTTAAGGTGGTAGACCTGACTTTAGCTCAAAAATTAAACATACCAAAAAGTTCAACAATTTGAAAGATAATACAAAGGTTAACACAAATACAAGAGATGAGGGCTTCTTTCAAGCTACGAACCGAGAAAATAAAGGCTGAAGTTGGTTGTCACGAGCGCTATTTTGCGAAGTTAATAATTAGAGCTACGCAATCTGAGCTGATATGTTCCCGTGTTGACAGCAATTCACATTCCGACTTGCGATCTTATGGCAACAGTTTAAGCGAAATTGTAGAAAAAGACAGTAATATTCGTTTATGCTACGTCTCCAAAATGGATTCAAAGTCATTTTTTGAATCCATGGCCTTGATTATGCCTTCTAAAGCCTTCGAGAAGCCATTTTGATATCTGACCTTTGCTAACTCAGCGTGAGATGCGTAATGCTTTAGCCAAAGTCTGGCATTGCTATGCGTGAAAATTGTCACCTCAGACATCAATTTTTTGAAAGTTCAACTTCTGTTCTATAAGTCTATGGTAATCGTTCCTGAGTAAATATGGATACATAACATTAGAGTTATTTGGTTCCAAAATGGACTTGTTAAAGTCAGGTCTACTACCTTAAGAGTAAGCTGATAAAGTAATAAATCATAAAATGGAACTACAGGTCCTACAGTGAAGCCGGTGATTTTCTATTGTCTGGAAGTTGTTCTCACATGCTAATATATTGTGCAATATTTAGCCGTTGTTTGATTGTAATGGTAATGGTAATGACATTTATATAGCGCATTTTCTATATAGTATTTTCTATATTGATTGTGTTCGATTGAGTTCGATTTGGTTCGATTGGGTTCAGAAATAGAACGTAATCGAACTCTCACATAAATTTTTTGGTTCGATTTCGTTCAATTATCGAACTAATCGAACCCAATCGTTCGATTAGGTTTGATTAAGTTCGATTACAGAACTGTTCAAGCAGTAACGTCGGGAATATAGGAGATGGTTTTTCTATGTTTTCTATATTTCTATGTTTTCCATGTTTCGAAGAGTTATGGTAACACAAGTGAGGTTAGGGAGAATGAGAAATGTTGTGGAAAGCAATTTCGAGTTCTCCCAAACTTTCACAAGTCTATTGTTTTTATGAAATAAAAGCACAAAGCAATTTTCTATGTTTCCATAGAGTTATATAGTAAAGTATGGTTTTGAGCCAATCAGAGCGCACTTAGTATCTTGTTTATTTCATAATAATTAACAATTATTGGATGAAGTTTTTGTGATATCCAGAATAATCAAGGTCGAGATAAGAGTTACATGTATCAGCTGAAGCCGAAGGCTGAGGCTGATAACTCTTTTCGAGACCTTGATTATTCTGGATATCACAAAAACCGAATCTAATAATAATATTATTGTTTATACATTCAACGAAAAAGAATAACGCTTCTGCCGCAGATGTTACTTAGCGGCAAGCAACGCAAAGCACATGAACTTGACATGATTACCCTTGGAAATCATGCACTGCGCGGTCATAGATGACAATCATGATTACCCGTGACCTTGAGTGTCCTTGACATGATTATTGTATAATCTGCAGGTTATTCCCGTGATCCTCTCAATAAGGCGGTAAGGCGATAAGGCGCTGGTCAATTTCGAAAATTCACTGTACGCTTTCAGCCAATCAGAAAAGAGATAGTGAGTTGAATGTATAATAATAATAATACAGTTGAACCCCAATAATTCGAACTCAGTTATTTCGAATTCCCCGTTATTTCGAACTCAAACCATTTCCCTAGGATTTGCCCCTGTTTTTTCAGTCATTACTATCGGCTATTTTGAACTCGGTTATTTCGAATTCCCCGCTATTTCGAATCCATTGTTTATTGTACGTGTTTCATTATTCGCAATAAAGTAGACAGGCATTCGGTTTCATCTTTTGTTCTCATTCCTGCCCAAGCCATTCAAGAGTTACAGCAGGGCTCACATGCTAAATTAAAGGTCGTACAAAAAAGAGTGTTTTATACCTCAAAACATGTAACTTGTATTATGTTCTCTCTAAACAAACACTTCAAACATCAATCAAATTTTGACCTTTCAAAAACACCTTAAGCTTTAAATAGCGATTGATGAAGAATCATTGAAGTGGATTGAAATGTATTTTGAAGTCTGCTGTCAATGCATTCAGGTAACTATTTGTCTTTAATCTGAGGGAAATCTGTTGCCAACTTAGGTTTGCTTTCCGCCACATGGATCACTGCTCGAATAATGTATCAAATCTTCTGACAAACTTTCTCGTAAATTCTCACTGCGATCTGGAGCTTCAAAATAATATAATTTGCTGGATCTCATCCATGTCAGTCAGTAGGGATTCCATTTTTAAATCGTCAAAACAACAAAAATGA
This sequence comes from Desmophyllum pertusum, assembly GCA_029204205.1. Lineage (NCBI taxonomy): Eukaryota > Metazoa > Cnidaria > Anthozoa > Scleractinia > Caryophylliidae > Desmophyllum > Desmophyllum pertusum. The sequence continues at coordinate 159,677 of MU825429.1, read as the reverse complement.
GAAAAAACCTGAAGAAATGTGTTTTCATTTTGTGAAGACTCTTGGACGAGTGATGTCCTTGAAAACATACATGTAAACAATTCAGGTAAAAGACATAAAGTGTCCATAATACCCGATATAGTCCCATTCTGGAACAAAATATACGCCATATTTGGGAGTGCTTATATTTATACGCCATATTTGGGAGTGCTTATATTTGTGCACTTGTAAGTCAAAAGGTTAATGTACTGACAAATTAAAGCATACTTAAAATTCAAGAATTGAATAATATAGCTCCATATATAGCAATTATTGCTATAAATGGAGCTATATTTTGAACGTATCTACAAAATAATGTTATTAACTTTACACTTTTATCTATAGGGTGACTCCAGAGATCTTGGCGACAGCTCGACCCTGTACAGAAGTTATTAAGAAATATGATGTCATTAAACAATTTTCCAAGTAGGTCATTAAATTCAATAATTTAATAAAAATAAATAATTTGTGATTATTAATTTTATTGGGTATGAAGAGTGACACTTGAGCCAAAGCCAAGACTTGGTATGACTTAATTGGACAAAATAAGTATGAATTAACCTAGTGGTAATTAGCAACATACACATGTGCAAAGTGTGTGCGATCAAAATGTTACATGCACATTTCACACAACTGTGTGTAACTAAACAAATGTAACTAATTAGAGCTGTAAGTTTTGAATGTGTGTGTTATAGCTACATGTACACGTAGGGTCTAATAGGCCAATTTCGATATATTAAAATTCTATCTTGGCTCCGAGGCTTAGGGGAATAAAACAAAAGAAATAAAAAAATAATTCACATCGAGGTTGAGGGGTGAATAAATATTATCTTTTGTTTTATCCCAAGCCTCGGAGCCAAGTTAGAATTTTAATATATCGAAATTGGCCTATTACAGTGTGCTCGTGTAGTTGCTGCAATACCTCAGGACTGTACTGTACATTTGGATGTGATGTAACAAGACATGTACATTTGTGTGAAAGTCTTCTAAGATTGAGATTTTTTTTAAACTTTAATTTTGCCACAGTTAGATAATTACCGTAAAACTCCATGTATAGGCCGCACCTTTTTACTCAAAATTTGGGTTCAAAATCGGGGGTGCAGCTTATCTACGGCACCATCTGTGATGTTGTTGTTGTTCATCGACAAATCTTGTTCCTCGGTTTTAAGTCGCGTGGTAAATGGCCGACCATTTCAATGTTTTTTACTTCTTGCACAGCAACTTTATCCACTAGATTTTTGAATTATTGTCCTGCATCAAGTTTTCTGCTATTGAAAGTTCCCAAACATCTCAAAAGACTTGGTACTGATCCTCGGACCACTGAACAGACAAATTCAAACGTCTCCATTTTGCTCATAAGAACTACGATCCCATGATGTGGTGCCCAGACTTCTCTCCACTTGTCAATGCTTGGTTACTAAGCTATCGCTTCGTACATTTCATTTGAACATGTCGCTAAAGTGTTTTGAAGCAACAATGCAGAAAAAAATCAAACAAAAGAGCATTTTAAGTTCGACATGGTGATCTCGAAAGTATGAAAGTAAGATTTGACCGTCTATAGAGTTAATAAATTTGAAAGAACCGCATCATTTAGTGTTCTGAAACTCTATTTGTTTGTTTACCAAACGCATTTTGTCAAGTATCTTTTTTTTGCAAAATTGAGCTTCCAAATTGGGGGTGCGACTTATCTACAGGTGCGGCTTATACATGGAGTTTTACGGTAGTTACTTATGTCACAAATGCAAAAAAAATTGGGGGTCACCGACTTCGTTTTTTAAAATAAGATACAATGTAAGTGAAAGTAGAACACCCTAATTTTGAACGATCGGTCCTCGTTACTGTTACTGTTACTCAGTGACTGTTAGTCTGAAAATATTGGAAATGAATCGCAGATTTAGGAAACATGTGAAACGTTTGTTGTCAGTTGTTGTTGTCAGTTGTCCTGCGACAACACCTCGAAGCTCTTCGATTGTTGCCATCGCTTTGGATTCTTCACCACTTGTAAATGGATGATGCAGGGATTAGCTCTGTAGTAAACTCAACTTTAATTGAACGCAATGAATATAGACATGAATATACATGTACACTCTGAAATGCTGTACGTGACTAAGCTAGACGAAAGAGAAACATAACAAGACTCATGACAAAGGTCGATCGAAGCTCGCTCAAGAACCTGTGCTCCTACGTGTAAATCACATGACACAACAATCCCATGATTCTACTACAACAGGATTTACATTGATACACGTAGGTGCATTACCATTACCATTTACCATAGTAAATAAGGAACTCATGTGGCGCTCAATGAGACATGCCATACAGAATGAGTGATATAAATGTACTAGACAGTGTTGCAACATGTCTAGGTGAATCACCATTGTACTCCATTGTACATTCCAGACAAAAGGCATAATGGTACATTCACATCACGTTCGCATTACATGAGACTATACATTAACAATACTAACCCAACAGGGCCCTAGAGCGTTCACAATCGCAATTGTACTAAGAAATTTGAATAACGTAGAGACCTGTGACCACACAAACAGAGGATGGTAAGCCTGTGATGACAGTTGGACACGTTTGTTGTTCTTTAACGTTGATCGCTATATTTAGATTTTTTTCCAAAGCATTTTTAGAGCGGATATAATTCTATACAAGTGGACAGACCTTGATATGGTACATGTACATATTTTCAAATTCTTATGGCAAGAGAAAAATGTTTGGTTTCTCCTTAGTAATGATTTTGATTTACATGGGAAATTCCTAATATTTGATTGTTTTTATAGAAGATTGGTTTGTCCATAATTCTGATCAGCGAATTGGGCCATAAGCTTTGTGCAAAAAAGAGTCAACTGAAGTTATTTGGTCTTGGTAGTTAAGTTCAGCCCATATTTCTAAGATCTCTTTAAGGAAAGGGCTCAAAGATTTAGCATTCCTTTTAGTATCAGCTTTGTCAAGATTGTTCAGAATCATTGGACCTCAAAGTTCTCCAGCTCAGCATCTAAAAGCAGTTTCCATTTCTCGTCCAAGTATTTTTTAATCCAGACAGATTTAAGGGCTTTATTTTAAAAAGGATGTACAGTGTAAGTTATCTCTAATAACAACATATCTCTTTATTTCGTCCCCTTTGCCATTCCAAAGAAAGTTGAAAAAGATATCTACATGTAATTTCTTTAATTTATAATCTGAGGATTTGATTGAAGGAGTGACAAGAGATGGATTACTTGAGAGGCTATAAGACTCTTAAGGAGTGGACATTGATTTTTTAAATATATATAGATAGGCTTAGCCTAACAGCGGAGCTCCCTGAATTCTCATATTCAAGATGGGCCAATTCAATATAAATATGACCAAATATTTTATAGTGGCATATCCTGGTGCAAAAGAAAATGTGTGCGCTTTGCCTGTTATGTCAATATACTGTATATGCTGAAATTATCCTGACTGTTCAAGACATTTATTAATAGGCCATGTAAAGATTAACCATATATGCTTATCCTGACTGTTCAAGAGATTACGCCATGTAAAGATACTCTGTTTAAGACAGAAAGTGATAAAATTGATACCCCGTCCAAGACAAAAAAAAAAACCTAAAAACCATACCCTATTGGTATGTACCCTATTGGTATGTACCCTGTAAAAGCCAGATAAGTTCAGCGGCATTTGAATTAACGAGTTCGTATAGTGTCCCCATTGAATTTCTAATTTTGCGAGCGCAAGGATTTATACATGTCTGAAATCAACAACTTCGACTGCACCGCTCTGCAAGTATCGGCAAAGATTTATCCGCAGTTCCAAATTTTACTTTGAAATTACACCGACAAAACTCTGCAGCGATCGCTTGGAGTTTCCAACTGTCGCGGACAGCTTTGGAGCATTTTAGTCATTTTATTTTGAACTGTCATGATCGAAGTATAATTTTACATCCGGTAATCTGTTATTGGCTAATTTGTTGACAAGCTGTCAATCAATGAATGAAATCAACCGTGAAAAATTGGTGGGCGTTTTTCAGAATCATGGGGTCTGCTGGCAAGCGTTCCTCCTCTCCTCTATCCACACCCCCCCCCCCCCCTCCGACTTTTTCTCTCGCCCCAATTTTCGCGCGCGCCAGAATGCAGAAAAAGCTCTTCGATCGCGGAAAAAGTTCTTCGTTCGTACAGGAACGCTTGCTTCGCAGGCTAACAATAATATTATAAACACAGGCAGTCAACAAACCAACAATTTATAAACACTGTGAGGCAGCCAACAATTTATAAACACAGGCAGTAAAAACTGACAGTCAACAAATATATAAACACAGGCAGCCAATAATTTATAAAAACAGGCAGCCAACAATTTATAAACATATGCAGTCAACAAATATGTATAAATACAGGCAGCCAACAATTTATAAACACAGGCAGCAAACAAAAAAGGGCTGGACACATATCTGCCTTATGTCGTGTTTTAGGCCTTTTTTTGTCGCTTAGATTCATTTTTGGAATGTGACCTACAAATTAGTTGCAAAACATCGCCCCGTAATTTTTTTCGCCAGTTTCTCCTTCGTTTTAGAGAAATAATGTGTTCAAAAACATTAGTTTTAAGCTCGGTATCACTTTGTAAAGAAACCCTTGGTTTCTTTGAACTATGAAGATCAGTGAAGCGGTAAAATGGCCACTGTTTACAGTGATTTGCTAATGAGATCACGGCCATGTTTAGAGTTATAAAAATATTTACATTGTTACAGCGGCTTTATGGCGATACAAAACCAACAAAAATTAGCGTTTACCTGGCCTAACTGATGATACAAAAGAACATTACACCGCGTTGTTGATCAGCTGTAAACCACTAAATTTTCGAACAGTATGGCGGTTGAGTTTGTCTGTGACGCAGGTTGCATTATTGCCTCACGGGATCTCTCATTGCGGTGACAAAGTAGATTTACGGGGATAATACCGTTGTTCACGTCGGAACTGGACAACAGTAAACAAACTGTTTTACAGCCCCCCTCTCCCCTTATCAATGTTGGAGCCTAGTAATTCAAATCTTTGAGAATAAGGTCTTGTCTGTGCAAATGACTCGCAACATTGATTGGGAGGAGGCGTTTTTTTTGTGTGCTCAGATTTGCCTCGTTTTTGGCATGTGACAAATTGGTAACAAAACATCGCCTCGTAATTTTTTTGGCTAGTTTCTACTTCGTTTTCGAGATTTGCCTAAATGCCTAAAACTCAACATAAGGCGGATATGCATCCAGCCCTTCAATTTATAAACACAGGCAGCCAAAAATTATAAACACAGGCAGCCAAAAATTATAAACACAGGCAGTCAACAATTAAAAACACAGGCAGCCAATAATTTATAAACACAGGCAGCCAACAATTTATAAACACAGGCAGTCAACAAATATAGAAACACAGGCAGCCAACAATTATAAACACAGGCAGTCAACAATAAGCTTGCACACTTACGGTCAAAAAATTATAGGGAATAATAGCTGTATTTAGCTTTGGCTTTTTGTATCACTTCAATGGCGTTCCGAAGCTAAATTGAGCAAGCTAAGAGAAGTGCTGACTTGTTGCTACACTGGTAGTGATGAGTCGGTCGCGGGAAACAATCAGGAAAACAATAGAGTCCCTGAACTCTGCATTCAAATCTTCACACAACGCAACGAGGTTCATATAGCATCGGCAAAAGCAGTCCTGATTTCTCCTCTCTAAGATATGCATATTCCACGTTATAGGCAATCCAGTTTCTTTAGGCTATTATCTTTCCATGTCTGATGTTTAAAGGTGTGTTGTCTTTCCGAAAACCCGATAATTGCCTTGAAATTCCATCTTTAACCACGCCACCATTTGTTTGATTGAAAATTACTTCATTTAAAAATGTCATGAAATACGACGTACGTGCATACGTATGTATGGACGACGGGCGCACACGCCCGCGAGCCATTTCCACTAGCCGTGACCATGAAAATTGACTCGCATAGATATTCTATGGGTATGGAGCTCCACCCGCTAGAACGGGCCCGAGCAGTTTAACGTTTGTATTTTTTCAGTTAAAATGAACCAACCTTAGATGAAATGGAGTAGGGGGAGGGGGGGGGGGGGGGGGGCAGGGGTGAGAGCTGTGTCACCTACATGTATATCAATGGGTGGGTGTTCGTTACACTTCGCACTACCCGTTGAGTCTTTGAGTTTGAATATTCAGCTACTTCTCATTTTAACATGTTACCCCAAAAATCCCTACTAAAATCAAACTACATGTACCCCAAAAATACTAGCCAAAATGTTCTTACCCAAAAAATCCTTTGCACCTTACCTGTCACTTTAAATCCAGAACAATAACATCGTCCACTTGCTTTATTTTTCACGAGTCAGACAACACACTGGAGTTACCCTGGGAGCAGGCTCACAATTTGGGGAACGTGCGAGCGGCGAGAGCCATGAAAACGAGCCGGAGAGGTAAATTGTGAGCCTGCTCACAGGCTATAGTAACTGGAGTCAAATGGGTTAGCTCATTGAATCGTTTCATTGGGATTTTTGATTGATGTGCTGAGCCACTCAGCACGGCTATAGGTGATTGCTTCATGTCTAAAAAAAACATTGATTGTAACCAAATCCTCATCTATTCAGTTACCAATTATTCAAAATAATTTATTGTTCAATGAGTTTTGTTAGTGCTTTAATGTTGATTGTCTGTCTTTTATAAAGGATGGGAATTAAGTCACTGATTAACCTTCAGCATCCAGGAGAACATGCCAGCTGTGGTTTTGGCATTGAGCTTGTTAGTGGGTTTTCCTACATTCCTGAAGACTTCATGAAGGAAGACAGTATGTGGCCATAATATTATTTTAATATTTACATTTTTGAATGGGTGTCATTTTAAACAATTGACATCATTAACTTTCAGATATACAAACAAACCCAGAATCCTGCCATTGGAATCTGGAGGGGGCCGGGGAAGGTGTTGATGGATTCTACATGCACTAATTAATCCATGAAGATGTCATTCTGAACAAGTAAATCATTAACTTGCAGATGTGGTCGACTGGTTACACGTCACCATATCAGTGCTTTCAATAAGATTTTAAGTAGGTAGCTGTTTCATTTGAGCACCTGCCGGAGTGATTGTTAAGGGGCTGAAGGCCCCCAATCGAGGGGGGTCTTTTGAAAAATTGAAGTCTCTGACGGGTTTTCAACGATTCTGATCCCCCCAAAAGTTTTAAAAACAATTGTTAAATTAAATTTTTTTTGGAAAAAAATAGTCCCCAAATGCAAATTTTTAGTCGCCAGGCTAGGTTGAAAGAACAATCTTACCACAAACTCTAAATTAAAACATGTTGAGACTCTCCTGTCGCTACAAACTTTGTAAAACACGATCACCACATTTCCAGAGACAAAATCTATCGGCACACATGACATACGCAACTAACGCAAGGTTCGCAATGCATTATAGGGCGATTTAAACACGGCAGCCATTTCCAAGTCGAGAGATTATATTTTTACAGCAAAACAAAAAGATGGTCAGGAGCAATATGACTACAATGAAAGCCAAACAAGACAAGATAAATTGTTTTTGAACTTTAATATTTTAATTTATAATCTAAATCGCAGAGAAATGTAGTCGCAAAGTCAAGTGGAGACTAAGTTTACCAGAATGTTTAGTCTCCAAGGATGTAGCTGGCGATTCGCAAGAGAGTACCCGCCGGAGCTCTGGCTGGAGCCGGATCTTATTGAAAGCACTGCCATATGTAGCATAATGGTCTACTGTGATTGGTGGATTTCAATCCTCATTATTATTCCCCAAAGAAGCTGCTTCCTCATATGTCTGCTGACTAACGTTGTACCAGTCTCTTGCTGTTGTGTTTCGACCATGGGCATCCATGCTTCGATCTGGAATTAGTTAGCCCGTTTTTTTCCCCATAATAAAATAGTTTATTTAAACACAAAACACATTACGTACACTTAAAATTACAATTATACATATTGCATTGCATTCATTGATTATGCTTATTATTTACATAAATTTATAATAACTTCAGTATTGTGCAAAAGTAATGCAAACGAACATTGACAAAATTCCTGGCTTTTCGGGGCTTTTCCACAAAAATATCACACCAAAAGAAATTTCGGGAATAATTTGCCGCATTTTTGTGACACCTATTGTTTCAATCTTTGCAAATTTTCGAGCAATAATTCACGCTGCTGGAAATTTTGCTTCCAATTTTTGAGCGATAATTTGCTCTGCTCAAAAATTTGTTGTGTCAATTTCAAGTGAACTTTCCTTCTGTTTGCCAATTCCAGCGTTTTCTAGCAAACGTTTGCTGTTGTACCGGTGTGAACACAGCCAAAACCCGTATACATATGCAAACTCACGATCAACTCGAACAAGATTACATTCAACTCGTTTTGCCCTTGTTATTCATTTTACCTTCAGTTTATTTTCTTCTGTGAGCACTTGTTCTTATTTTCAAGCGTAACATCAAGAAAGCCATTTTCTGATTTTTGTTATTATTATTATTCTATATGTTTCAATAATTTAGTTAGTAGTTAGTTATTTAGTTAGTCAGTCAGCATTTTATTTATTTATATTGTAAATAGCTATCTTATTCATCTTCATATATACATTATATAATATACATAATCCTAGAGGACCCCTCTGTAAATCACCCTCCAGTGAAGTTGGCATCCTCAATAAAGATTATTATTATTTTTTTTTATTCTTAAGCGACACAAAAGATGTCGGAGAAGTCAAACTGAAATAAACATATTAAAAACTTTAAAAACGTTCTCTGGCTATATACAATTAAAATATTTCGAGCTTTCGGCTGTCAGACTACAGCCTTCGATGGATAATTTGAATTGGAAAAGACGTGACTACTAAAATATATACAAAAATAGGTGAGACTAAAATAAAAAAGAATAATACAAAGGAAAAATAAGTGAAAATGAACTAATAATTGAAGGGCTGAGGGCATAACCAGCCTATATTGATTTTTAGGACCTTTTTTTTTTCCCCTAAGATTTGCCGCGTTTTTGGAATGTGACCTAAAAATTAGTTACCAAACATTTCCCCGTTATTTTTTTCGCTAGTTTCTCCTTCGTTTTCGAGAAATAACGTGTTGACAAACATTCATTTTTACGGCGGTTACGCTTTGTAAAGAAACCCTTTGTTTCTTTGAACAATGAAGATCAGTGAAACGGTAAAATGGCCGTTGTTACAATGATTACTAATGAAATCACTGCCCCTTTCAGCGTTGTGAGTTATCAAAATATTTAGGTTGTTGCAGCGGCAATGGAGATAGAAACTAAATAAGAATTGAACGTTTACCTGACCTAACTGATGCTACAAAAGAACATCACACCGTGAAGTAAAAAACACTGTTTTACAGTCCCCCTTCCCCCTATCAATGTTGGAGCCTAGCAATTCAATCCTGTGAAAATAAGGTCTTGTCTGCAAATGACGCGCAACATTGATTTGGGGGGGGGGGGGGGAGGGTCGCTGAAACAACGTAACGTAAATAGAAAATCCCTGTAACGACGGGCATTTTACCGTTTGACTGATCTTCATTGTTCAAAGAAACAAAGGGTTTCTTTACAAAGCGTAACCGCCGTAAAAATGAATGTTTCTCAACACGTTATTTCTCGAAAACGAAGGAGAATCTAGCGAAAAAAATAACGGGGAAATGTTTTGTAACTAATTTTTAGGTCACATTCCAAAAACGCGGCAAATCTTAGGGGGAAAAAAAAAAGGTCCTAAAAATCAATATAGGCTGGTTATGCCCTCAGCCCTTCATATGTCGAGCCTCGAGCCGGGAGAAGCCTGGGGTGAGACGTCTCTCCCCAGGCTTTGACCGGCTCGCGGCTCTATTATATACTCGATTTCATGGAGCCGCGAGCCGTTGAAGCCCCGTATTTTGTTCATCGTCTACAATTATACCAGGTATGGTGTCAATGGGATACAAAATGAGCTGTGCAAAGCATCGAATTCTTCCCGCACTGGATACTTAATGAAGTCTTGCAAAAAGTAATTAAATACACGCTCCTAATATCCTACTGGTGATTTATTTACTCAGCTATGTAAACACACTTGCACGACCAGACTTATTAGATTACATTGTTTGTTTCAACACGGTGATATGGTGAAACGCGAGCGAGCCGTTTCACCGACGGTTCACCATTCGTTAAAGACGTTCTACATAGTAATCCACAACAAAAATCATTTATTTTTTTCCTTGGCAAATTGCTTAATAATGGTGCTCTGATTATACACACGTTTTTTCGCTATTTATCTGATTAGAAAAGCTGTTTTGCAACGGATCACCATGGTGAAACGTAGGTATTAAAAATAGACTCCAGAAGTTCTTATCAACTTATCGCTTCACCATGGTGATTCGTTGCAAAACAACTTTTCTAATCAGATAAATAGCGTAAAAACGTGTGTATAATCAGAGTACCATTATTAAGCAATTTGCCAAGGAAAAAAATAAATGATTTTTGTTGTGGATTACTATGTAGAACGTCTTTAACGAATGGTGAACCGTCGGTGAAACGGCTCGCTCACGTTTCACCATATCACCGTGATGAAACAAACAATGTAATCTAATAAGTCTGTTCGTGCAAGTGTGTTTACATTGCTGAGTAAATAAATCACCAGTAGGATATTAGGAGCGTGTATTTATAATTACTTTTTGAAAGGAAGACTTCATTAAGTATCCAATGCGGGAAGAATTCGATGCTTTGCACAGCTCATTTTGTATCCCATTGACACCATACCTGGTATAATTGTAGACGATGAACAAAATACCGGGCTTCAACGGCTCGCGGCTCCATGAAATCGAGTATATAATAGAGCCGCGAGCCGGTCAAAGCCTGGGGAGAGACGTCTCTCCCCAGGCTTCTCCCGGCTCGAGGCTCGACATATGAAGGGCTGAGGGCATAACCAGCCTATATTGATTTTTAGGACCTTTTTTTTTTTCCCCTAAGATTTGCCGCGTTTTTGGAATGTGACCTAAAAATTAGTTACCAAACATTTCCCCGTTATTTTTTTCGCTAGTTTCTCCTTCGTTTTCGAGAAATAACGTGTTGACAAACATTCATTTTTACGGCGGTTACGCTTTGTAAAGAAACCCTTTGTTTCTTTGAACAATGAAGATCAGTGAAATGGTAAAATGGCCGTTGTTACAATGATTTACTAATGAAATCACTGCCCCTTTCAGCGTTGTGAGTTATCAAAATATTTAGGTTGTTGCAGCGGCAATGGAGATAGAAACTAAATAAGAATTGAACGTTTACCTGACCTAACTGATGCTACAAAAGAACATCACACCGTGAAGTAAAAAACACTGTTTTACAGTCCCCCTTCCCCCTATCAATGTTGGAGCCTAGCAATTCAATCCTGTGAAAATAAGGTCTTGTCTGCAAATGACGCGCAACATTGATTTGGGGGGGGGGGGGGAGGGTCGCTGAAACAACGTAACGTAAATAGAAAATCCCTGTAACGACGGGCATTTTACCGTTTGACTGATCTTCATTGTTCAAAGAAACAAAGGGTTTCTTTACAAAGCGTAACCGCCGTAAAAATGAATGTTTCTCAACACGTTATTTCTCGAAAACGAAGGAGAATCTAGCGAAAAAAATAACGGGGAAATGTTTTGTAACTAATTTTTAGGTCACATTCCAAAAACGCGGCAAATCTTAGGGGGAAAAAAAAAAGGTCCTAAAAATCAATATAGGCTGGTTATGCCCTCAGCCCTTCATATGTCGAGCCTCGAGCCGGGAGAAGCCTGGGGTGAGACGTCTCTCCCCAGGCTTTGACCGGCTCGCGGCTCTATTATATACTCGATTTCATGGAGCCGCGAGCCGTTGAAGCCCCGTATTTTGTTCATCGTCTACAATTATACCAGGTATGGTGTCAATGGGATACAAAATGAGCTGTGCAAAGCATCGAATTCTTCCCGCACTGGATACTTAATGAAGTCTTGCAAAAAGTAATTAAATACACGCTCCTAATATCCTACTGGTGATTTATTTACTCAGCTATGTAAACACACTTGCACGACCAGACTTATTAGATTACATTGTTTGTTTCAACACGGTGATATGGTGAAACGCGAGCGAGCCGTTTCACCGACGGTTCACCATTCGTTAAAGACGTTCTACATAGTAATCCACAACAAAAATCATTTATTTTTTTCCTTGGCAAATTGCTTAATAATGGTGCTCTGATTATACACACGTTTTTTCGCTATTTATCTGATTAGAAAAGCTGTTTTGCAACGGATCACCATGGTGAAACGTAGGTATTAAAAATAGACTCCAGAAGTTCTTATCAACTTATCGCTTCACCATGGTGATTCGTTGCAAAACAACTTTTCTAATCAGATAAATAGCGTAAAAACGTGTGTATAATCAGAGTACCATTATTAAGCAATTTGCCAAGGAAAAAAATAAATGATTTTTGTTGTGGATTACTATGTAGAACGTCTTTAACGAATGGTGAACCGTCGGTGAAACGGCTCGCTCACGTTTCACCATATCACCGTGATGAAACAAACAATGTAATCTAATAAGTCTGTTCGTGCAAGTGTGTTTACATTGCTGAGTAAATAAATCACCAGTAGGATATTAGGAGCGTGTATTTATAATTACTTTTTGAAAGGAAGACTTCATTAAGTATCCAATGCGGGAAGAATTCGATGCTTTGCACAGCTCATTTTGTATCCCATTGACACCATACCTGGTATAATTGTAGACGATGAACAAAATACCGGGCTTCAACGGCTCGCGGCTCCATGAAATCGAGTATATAATAGAGCCGCGAGCCGGTCAAAGCCTGGGGAGAGACGTCTCTCCCCAGGCTTCTCCCGGCTCGAGGCTCGACATATGAAGGGCTGAGGGCATAACCAGCCTATATTGATTTTTAGGACCTTTTTTTTTTTCCCCTAAGATTTGCCGCGTTTTTGGAATGTGACCTAAAAATTAGTTACCAAACATTTCCCCGTTATTTTTTTCGCTAGTTTCTCCTTCGTTTTCGAGAAATAACGTGTTGACAAACATTCATTTTTACGGCGGTTACGCTTTGTAAAGAAACCCTTTGTTTCTTTGAACAATGAAGATCAGTGAAATGGTAAAATGGCCGTTGTTACAATGATTTACTAATGAAATCACTGCCCCTTTCAGCGTTGTGAGTTATCAAAATATTTAGGTTGTTGCAGCGGCAATGGAGATAGAAACTAAATAAGAATTGAACGTTTACCTGACCTAACTGATGCTACAAAAGAACATCACACCGTGAAGTAAAAACACTGTTTTACAGTCCCCCTTCCCCCTATCAATGTTGGAGCCTAGCAATTCAATCCTGTGAAAATAAGGTCTTGTCTGCAAATGACGCGCAACATTGATTTGGGGGGGGGGGGGGAGGGTCGCTGAAACAACGTAACGTAAATAGAAAATCCCTGTAACGACGGGCATTTTACCGTTTGACTGATCTTCATTGTTCAAAGAAACAAAGGGTTTCTTTACAAAGCGTAACCGCCGTAAAAATGAATGTTTCTCAACACGTTATTTCTCGAAAACGAAGGAGAATCTAGCGAAAAAAATAACGGGGAAATGTTTGTAACTAATTTTTAGGTCACATTCCAAAAACGCGGCAAATCTTAGGGGGAAAAAAAAAAGGTCCTAAAAATCAATATAGGCTGGTTATGCCCTCAGCCCTTCATATGTCGAGCCTCGAGCCGGGAGAAGCCTGGGGTGAGACGTCTCTCCCCAGGCTTTGACCGGCTCGCGGCTCTATTATATACTCGATTTCATGGAGCCGCGAGCCGTTGAAGCCCCGTATTTTGTTCATCGTCTACAATTATACCAGGTATGGTGTCAATGGGATACAAAATGAGCTGTGCAAAGCATCGAATTCTTCCCGCACTGGATACTTAATGAAGTCTTGCAAAAAGTAATTAAATACACGCTCCTAATATCCTACTGGTGATTTATTTACTCAGCTATGTAAACACACTTGCACGACCAGACTTATTAGATTACATTGTTTGTTTCAACACGGTGATATGGTGAAACGCGAGCGAGCCGTTTCACCGACGGTTCACCATTCGTTAAAGACGTTCTACATAGTAATCCACAACAAAAATCATTTATTTTTTTCCTTGGCAAATTGCTTAATAATGGTGCTCTGATTATACACACGTTTTTTTCGCTATTTATCTGATTAGAAAAGCTGTTTTGCAACGGATCACCATGGTGAAACGTAGGTATTAAAAATAGACTCCAGAAGTTCTTATCAACTTATCGCTTCACCATGGTGATTCGTTGCAAAACAACTTTTCTAATCAGATAAATAGCGTAAAAACGTGTGTATAATCAGAGTACCATTATCAAGCAATTTGCCAAGGAAAAAAATAAATGATTTTTGTTGTGGATTACTATGTAGAACGTCTTTAACGAATGGTGAACCGTCGGTGAAACGGCTCGCTCACGTTTCACCATATCACCGTGATGAAACAAACAATGTAATCTAATAAGTCTGTTCGTGCAAGTGTGTTTACATTGCTGAGTAAATAAATCACCAGTAGGATATTAGGAGCGTGTATTTATAATTACTTTTTGAAAGGAAGACTTCATTAAGTATCCAATGCGGGAAGAATTCGATGCTTTGCACAGCTCATTTTTAACGAGTGAATGCTTAGCATGAACGAAGTTATAGCGTATAGCGGACAAATTTCACTCGCTCCCTCGGTCGATGGCCACAAGTTGTAAACAATAATGTATGCGTAGTGCGGTAATTTATGCATTATCAGTAAACAAAATGGCGTCTAGCGCGGATCTCTTCTATTTTTCAACACGGTATTTTCACTCCTACAATTACAATTAGACACCTTTTTGGAGTTCGAAATTGAAAGAAATAACCCTAAATAATACTCGACCGCCCAAAGAGGAGACATTTAGAATATTAAAAGTGAGTCACGTTTGAAGTTCTTCGATCGATTCAAGCTCTGATGAAGACTCAAGCTGTCGAAACTTTTAAAAACCAAGCTGCGGACTTACTTAGGAAAACACTTAAGTATGTTAAATGTTGTATCTTCTTTATACCAAGTGTATGAATAAAATCTAATTTATCTGAATCATTCTATATTTTCTTTTGTACCACTATGGAATTCTATGATATTTTCTTTTGCTTGCGTCTGAACTATAAAAACGCTTCAATGCTTTTTTTCCAGCGTATATATTTAAAGCGAACTGATATTAGTACCTGTGTTTCTCATACTTGCGGGAAAAAAACAAAAAAAACAACAAAAAAAAATCGTTCCACCGGGATTCGATCTCGCGACCTTCGATACGCAAGATTCCTTTTTTGACTCACGGGGGACACCCACGGGAGCGACAGAGGCCCTGTACTTTTGCTCCGCTGAACGAATGAACGACTATCGCGGGCTCAAATGAGATTCACCGTGGACACCGAGTTGCTGTTGTTTTGAGCTGGAAGTGGCTTGATTTACTCACCAAAGGACTGGTTTCAGTGGCTATGTTCATCTTTTCTATTCATGGATCTATTTAGACGCTCGACAGTGTTTTTTGGCTCACCCCCATATTTTCTTGGCATCGTTTGTTGAGTTATTTCTTTTATTTAAGTCTTACCTCAGCTAGTCAGCGCGATGGACGATGTTATCATATATGCATGTATGTTATTTTAGTTGCATGAATGGTTGAAATAATTGTAAAATATTATTATCGGAACGACTGTGTGAGGAAGCGTTGCGTGACGGGGGACAAAAAACTAAGATTTACCTGTCATTTTCATATGTTTTTTTAATAGGAGAGCAAACCCATTTTTGATAATTTAACTGTAGCTAATTTTAGTCCAAGAATTACAACTTCATAGATAACTGAAGTATTTTTCTTTCCAAGAGTTTCGTGTATGACAGAACTGAAGACGAATGAATGTTTACATATACAATTAATTTTATATTGTGCGTGCGAAGCACAGACTACACAAACAAGATCAGAATGTTTTGAAATGATTGAAATATTTTATTTCACGAACAGCAACATGCTTTAAAATAAAACTCAAACCAGTTCGAACAAATTGGCCGAATATTTAAACGATGTCTAAAAAGTTAGTTAATGAGGTCTAAATCAACTTATAAGCAGGTCAGTCTAAGTCGCTAAATGTTTTTTTAGTCTGTGTTTATATACACCTTCTAAACAGGGTTAACGTTTACTGTACGGTTATGAGCTTAAATATATACATTTAGGTTGGCCAGTCAGTTTAAAATCGTATTAGGCCATGGTTTTGTTAAACCCTGTGTAAACCTTGTTTTTAAAAATATTCGGCCCATAAAGTTGGCGATTATCGCCCGGGGATTATCGAATATCCGATGAGTACGATTAAAGACTTTTCGTTTGAGTTTCCCTCCCGACCAACACTGATTTGGACGTGAATACGAAATACACCGGCTTGCGTGAATGCCGCGCGGAATCTTATTGTTCTGTTTCGAGGAATAAATCGAGACTCAAAACTCGAAACTCGATTCTCAAAAACATCGAGGACGAGACTGTCAACTTACATTTACCCGGTACTACTGCATATTTCTATGTTAATTAATTTCTTTACTTTTCCATTCACGAGTTGGCACATAGTGCCTTTGATGTATCCCATTGACACCATACCTGGTATAATTGTAGACGATGAACAAAATACCGGGCTTCAACGGCTCGCGGCTCCATGAAATCGAGTATATAATAGAGCCGCGAGCCGGTCAAAGCCTGGGGAGAGACGTCTCTCCCCAGGCTTCTCCCGGCTCGAGGCTCGACATATGAAGGGCTGAGGGCATAACCAGCCTATATTGATTTTTAGGACCTTTTTTTTTTCCCCTAAGATTTGCCGCGTTTTTGGAATGTGACCTAAAAATTAGTTACCAAACATTTCCCCGTTATTTTTTTCGCTAGTTTCTCCTTCGTTTTCGAGAAATAACGTGTTGACAAACATTCATTTTTACGGCGGTTACGCTTTGTAAAGAAACCCTTTGTTTCTTTGAACAATGAAGATCAGTGAAACGGTAAAATGGCCGTTGTTACAATGATTTACTAATGAAATCACTGCCCCTTTCAGCGTTGTGAGTTATCAAAATATTTAGGTTGTTGCAGCGGCAATGGAGATAGAAACTAAATAAGAATTGAACGTTTACCTGACCTAACTGATGCTACAAAAGAACATCACACCGTGAAGTAAAAACACTGTTTTACAGTCCCCCTTCCCCCTATCAATGTTGGAGCCTAGCAATTCAATCCTGTGAAAATAAGGTCTTGTCTGCAAATGACGCGCAACATTGATTTGGGGGGGGGGGGGGAGGGTCGCTGAAACAACGTAACGTAAATAGAAAATCCCTGTAACGACGGGCATTTTACCGTTTGACTGATCTTCATTGTTCAAAGAAACAAAGGGTTTCTTTACAAAGCGTAACCGCCGTAAAAATGAATGTTTCTCAACACGTTATTTCTCGAAAACGAAGGAGAATCTAGCGAAAAAAATAACGGGGAAATGTTTTGTAACTAATTTTTAGGTCACATTCCAAAAACGCGGCAAATCTTAGGGGAAAAAAAAAAGGTCCTAAAAATCAATATAGGCTGGTTATGCCCTCAGCCCTTCAATTAGTTCATTTTCACTTATTGTTCTTTTGCAAAAGAATAGTGTATTGATTAGGAAGCGGCCTAGAGTTATTGTCTGCGTGACTAATTAATTAAAAGCAGTGTGCCAAGATTCTAAAGTTTTTCGAACACGAAAGAAACCCTTGTCGATCACTTGAGAATTTTCAAAGTCAATAGAGTGATGCGATGACCAAGCATGTTTGGCAATGTTTGAGCCTCCTGCTAAGATTTTACATTCCGCACATGTTCTTTCTTTCTTGTTTCGAAGCATCTTCCAGTCTCACCCGCATAACTCCACGGACATTCAGAACAAGGTATTTTGTAGACCACGTTAGGTTGAAATAAACATGCGTGTAAAAAGTTATTGTCACTATCAATAATTTGAATCGCTTGACATTTGACTCGAATTCACGCACGAGATGCAGATTCACTCACAGTTACACTCACAGTATAATCTACGTGACGCCACGCAAAAACTGGTTCTACCGAAACCAAGAACAATGGTGCTTTTCTTTGGAACAATCTTCCTGAGGAACTACGAACAGCTAGTTCCTTATAGGCCTCTTCAAAATAAGCATTAATAGATGGTTTTCTACATCGGACTGACCCACACGGCCAATATGTAAACCAGTTTATAGAACTATTCTATTGTACTGAGATTTTTTTTACTGTGTATAAATAAAGTTTTCATTCATTCATTCATGAATGACAAAATACTTCTACATTATAAACAATCTTCAACTTGTAAGTTTTTCATGAAAACATTGTCTAACTTTTTAGCGTGAAGATTCTACAGAAGTGTTACAGAAGCGGTCATGACTAACATTAAGAGGTTTTTTCTTCTTTCTTTCTCGTTTTGCTTTTCTTCACTGAGGACAAACACTCTGGCTAATTAGTAAGGCTCACACCTTTGTCGGATCAAAACATGATATGATGATGCAATACCTTGGGGACAAGCGGCCAAAAAACAATGTGGTTTCTTAATCATGCCTGACGATCCGATATAACTGTAGACTTTTTGTACTCTTTAATATAAAACTTGTTTCCAAGAAGACAAAAGCTGGCCAATTAGTAACGGTGTTTTTCGGATCTACCCGTAAACAATGAAGTATGTTTTTTATTTATTGTTGTCATTTTATGGTTTTGTGAGAAAAGAGCTTCATTTTAATGTAGATTTTTAATTTTTTTTAATTTAAAAGAGTAAGGAAAAATGAAAGCAAATTAACAAGGGTAACATTGAATTAATCCAAGATAGTGTAGTGGTATAGAAGTTAGACATGTAATCCAGAGGTGAATAATAAATGCTGACAGGGTTACGTACAGGAAAAAAAGAGCGAAAACGAGAGAAGAAATGAGAGAAAAAAAAAAGATGCAGCGAAATCCACTTTTGTTAATGCAGATAAATCCCTGTCTACCAGGAATTTATCTATATAAATACCCAAGATTAATCTGTATCAATCCCTTTCATTAGGGATGTAAGTTAAATAAAGGTTCTTGGATAACAAAGGAAAATGTGTGAATCATGAAATAAGGTGGATTAGAGACTCCTGATGCAAGCTCCCAGTTGGGTTCGGCCAACACCTCTCATTAAGTCATCCACTGGTGATCCAGTGTCTGATCACTGACTGAATCTCATGTCCATCTTCCAGAAAGGTTGAAGTCTTTGTTCATGTTTCAGCTGATAGCCCTGCTCCGACAAATATGAACGCGTCAGCAAGAAAGAGAGCTGAATTTTTTCCTCTCCAAAGAACAATGGCCGCCGGAGAAAGTTGTTTCACGGCAGAATTGACTGAAGACGAAGTAACAAAACTGCTAGAAAATGCAACAGAGTTTGGAACGAAATATTTAATGGCAAATGCCTACAAATGTACAACAAATGCAAATGAATGAGCACTAAAGGAAACCTGAAACAATTTATGGGAAGTCCCGAAAATAGATAGATACAAATCTGCACAAATTTAAACTGAATGAAAACCTGTTTACACTACAATTTTAAAGTGCCCATAACCTTTTTTATTATTTTCTCATCTGAATCTAAACATCTCTCAAGGAACTTGTGCGAAAATTTTGCAATTTGCCCAAAAGGCGAATTTTTTATGAATATTTCAAATCTTCAAAATCCTATTTTTGTTTGGTTACCCATCCCGCTGTTAAGAAGGCCGACAGGCTCACATGTTCCTTGATCTACGTCACATTTCCTTTGTTTTAAAGTCACATTTTCCTTAATCTACGTCACAGTTCCTTTGTCTGAAGTCACCTGTTCCTTAATCTATGTCACAGAGTTTGTGAACCGAGAAGGACCGAGAGGAGACTAAGGCAAATGGTGAGCCAAAATGGTGGCAAATTTGAAAGTTTTATAAAATTCATAAAAAATTTGTGTTGTGAAAATCTCAAATTTTTTTCGCAGAAGTTCCTTGAGAGATGTTTAGATTCAGATGAGAAAATTAAAAAAAAAGCTATGGGCACTTTAAGCTTAACCTATTCAGTATTGTTACCTTGTATTTCGAAGAGGCTTGTCAATTCCAGCTGGACTTTAAGCTTTTAAAATCAGCACAATAAATATCGGGAACGAAGCATATCGAAAGCATAAATATCGCAGTCGATCGTCAAGCATTGGTGATGGACGTACATGCAATCGAAGACCACTCCACAGTGAAATTGTCTTCGAAAATCACTCCTTTTCTCTCCATCGTGTGTGATTTGCTTGCCGTAAACAACCCGTTCAGCTGTTCATTCAACTTGTAATTTTTATGAATATTTAAAATGTTCAGCTCCACAATTATCTCTGATCTTCCCATTTTAAGCTAAACCATTTGCACAATTTTACAGAATATACAGGGCGCGACGAAAACGCTGTCCGATAGCCCGGGGCTAGTGGTTGTGCTTTTCTATCACAGGTTGCCCGACGGGCAAGCAACGTTCGGTCCGGCCCAACAAATTTTCAGTGTCAAATTTTCTGCGAAAAATATTGTACACAAATTTTTAAACTGTGTTTTTCGCACTTGAAATAAATTTTTGTAGTGTACATTGTCAAAATGCCATATTAAACTGCGAAGGAAAATTCGTGACAAACAGCTTTTTGAACAGTAAATCATTTATTCCATTTCAAAAAAAGTAAGCTTACAAAATTAGCGGAAACAATGCCATTCTCGTCCCAGAGGCCACGATCCTTTTGGTCAGCACCAAGAATCGAGACCTCTGGCCGGTTCCAATACCGGAAGTCCGCGAATCGCGGTCTAACTGTCAAATCTGACAAATCTGATTGGCTGAGAATATAGAACGAGTACTCTGCGCATGTTCAACAAATTGGTTCCAGCCAGAGGTCTCGATTCTTGGTGCTGACCAAAAGGATCGTGGCCTCTGGGGATGAGAATGAAACAATGCCCAATGCTTACCGCTTTGTTCTACAGCAGGGTAAAAATGTCCATGCAAAGTAGAAGAGCATTTTATGTCCATACAACCTCAGACTTGGCTTGAAACTTCTTCCCTAAATCGAGCAAGTCTTTGAATTGGCCTCAAAATTCGAACTTCTAGGAAGGTCTTCTTCTCCTTCAAATAAAAGAATGTTGGATATTAAAATCGCTTTGCGCGTCTTTGCATCACCTTTCGTTGTCGGTTCTTGTAACCAAAACAGGCAGCCATTTTGAGGTCAAACCTTGTCACTTTTGATTTCCATATAAGGAAGGTAGGTCCCAGTCTTCAACAAAGTAAAACCAGGGATCTCTTGGAACAAAGATAAAAGAGTGTTTCTGTGAGTTTGAGTTTGAAAGAAATATTAAACTCAAGATTACAGTTGTAAAAATGCACCTAAATACTAGAAAAAAGTTTTTCCTGCTCAGTCAGTTTTTATTTGCATAGTAAATAACAAAACTATTCCCCCCCCCCCCCCCCCACAATCGGTTTGTAAATTTGTTATTTTTAATTGACAATTAAATTTTGGGCTAGCAACTCAGGGCTCCAGGCTAGTAAACTGAAGTAACAGCTTTCCTGAAGGGCAAGCCAATTTTTTCATTTTCATCTCGCCCTGATATACGGCGAAACTTTAAAAGACGCAGAGCGAAAATTAAATCTCTTTTCATTCAACTTGCCAACTGAACACTGCGCCAGCCTTTTTGCCGCCGTTTTCATACAAATCATGCTTCATTTAAATTGAACTGAAAAATCACTCAGTCGATTGATAAAGTTTTAAAAAGTAATACCGAAGATTAACCTAAAGTTTTTAGTGAAGTTTTTAATAAAACATTTATTTCATTCGCCCTTGTTGGATATGAGAGGATTATAGCCAACTCGCGCTACACGCTCGTTGGCTATTTATCCTCTCATATCCAACACGGGCTCGTGGAATAATATCCAATGCGGGCTTGAGGAATAATTATCGTTATTAACTAAGTCATTTTTTATTTTTCCACATGTATGTCATTTTAACAACAAGTTTTCTTCTACAACTTTGGATGGTGAGTTATAAGTTTTTGTTCATTACTACTTCCTAGTGCCTGAATCTTGTTTTGCAAATCATTAAGGTCATCACAATCACATTCTGATTGAAGGTAAATCCTTATATACAGTGGCCCACAGGGGACATGCTGTACATTGTATCAAGTCGTTCGCATTAACACAACTTTATCAGACCGTCTGTCAATGGCCAGTGGGGTACCACAAGGAAGCATCCTTGGCCCTCTATTGTTTAACATTTATGTTAATGACCTTCCTTTGGTGCCAGAACACTGTGCACCCCAGTGCTATGTGGACGACACTAAACTTCTGATGTCATTCCGCCTTCAGGACCAATCAAATGCAACAGACAAGATGAACAAAGACCTACTCAAAATTCGAAATTGGTGTTTTGATAATCAATTACTCCTTAATCCGGACAAGACAAAGCTTATAATATTCGGTAGTCGCCAGATGGCCACTTAAGTCGAAGACTTTCGTCTTAGTTTATCAGGAAAGGAACTTGCGCCAGTCAAAGTAGTCAAAGACCTCGGTGTAATATTAGACTCTAACCTAACATACAACAAGCACATAATTACCACCGTCTCTGCATGTATGAAACGCATTGGCCAGATCAACCGGGTGAAACATGCCTTTGGCCAACGTACATTCATTGATTATAATTATTAATTCCTTAGTTTTTAGCAAACTTTTTTACTGTTCTAATGTATGGAGCAACACAGCTGAACATAATCTTGATAAACTCCAAGTGATTCAGAACTTTGCGTGTCGCATCATTAGCGGAGCGAGAAAATTCGACCATATTACACCGATACTGAAGCATTTACAATGGCTTCCAGTCAGAGACCAGCTTTACTATCGTCAAGCAATCATGTGCTAAGTGCATGACAGGGAGTGCCCCAGGTTACTTGACTGAGCAGTTCATTAAACGCTCCGACGTGTCAAAGCGCTCCACTAGAAACGCACAAGCTCTTGATATCCCACTATTTAGATCTTTTAGTGGACAGAGAACCTTTTATTATCAGGTTGTTAGTCTTTGGAAACTCTCTGAAACCTAAACTTAAACTTTGCCAATCTCAGAGCGAATTTAAACAGTCCTTAAACACGGAGCGATCCTATAAAGCGAGGCTGAGGTGTTCAGCCTATCAATCATAGTCCACAATGAAAGTGCCTCATTGGTTAGCATTGCTGAAAAAAAGCCAGTAGAATGAGCTTCTAAATAAAATCACTAGTTTACGCTCAATTTAAAGCACAACTCGACAAGGAATAAGAAATTTATAGATGTGATAAAAAAGGTAGGGTGAAAGAAAACGAATAAACAAAGATTTCGCAGCTTTTAATTTCAACAAGTTGATTTCTGTACTATTTTGCCGGTCAGTGTATTTTGCTCGTTGCGATTTTGTTCTCGGCAAGTCAACGGATACAAGCATATTTACGGCAGTTCTGAGACATGTACACTGTACTTAGTGTTCGATGAATTTAATAATATGAAGGAGAATCTCTACAGTTTTTGGCCGATTTTTTGAATGGAGAAATTTGTAAATAAGGGAGAGGCGAAATGCTTGGTGCTAATGCCGCTAAAGCGAGAATAAAATAGAGGTGAAGACGGCACTCGGCGAACTTGCTAGCGTGTTCTGAGAACAACGGTAAAAATATGTTCGCGTATTATTTGAAACTCTTTCCAAACCCAGCTCAAAACTACATGACTCGGTTCAGTTCTTGCTTTTCTCAATTAATAAAGCTATCCAAATGAAACCTTAATTGCAGGATTCAGTCAATTAGCTTTTTAAAGTAAACATGGTTGACATGCGGAATTTGAAATTTTAGATCTGGGTCGACGTTCAATACTCCCGTTCAGATTTATCTTCTTCCACCTTTAAAACGTATTAAAATCAAAATAAAAGCTCTTGTAGTGTTTTTCCCAAAAAGAATTAACCAGTTCTTGTGAATCGAGCAAAGAAACATCTCATTTAAACGTTAAATTGTCTCACGACCGTTATTCCTTCTACCATTTGCGATCAATTGAAGCCAACAAAGTGCTGTTTCCAGTCCTTTTATAGGCTCGCTCCGTGTTTAAAGCGTCAACTCTTTAATTTTTATTATATGTATAGTATATTCATAATAGGTATTTATAGGTTTAAGTATAATTATTTAACTCTGAAAAGTCTCATCAGGGATGAGTTAATAAAATGTGTAATGTATGTATGTATGTATGTATGTATGTATGTATGAATGCACATTATCCGGGAGGGGGGGGGGGGGGGGGTTACTTGACAGATGCTCAGCTAGGGAGGTGCGGCCGGGTCGCTCAATTCCTGACCCTGTTTAAGACACAAATCTCTAATTAAGACAGAATTCCGATTTTTGAGGCCCTGTCTAAGCTATTTACGCTAATTGCACAACAAACCCAGAGACTCAATGACTAGTGCAAACTGTTTAATTTATAAGTTTGAGACTTGTTAAATCAACAGTCTAGTCCAGAGTCCAGTCCTTGTTTTCTAGCTGGTCCCAAGGGAGCCCTGGAGACGAGAAAGAGTTCATCGACTTTTTTCCCCGCTTTTCCGTCAAATGAAACCAGACAAGTAATCAAAATTCCCAGACACAGTTTTTTAGAGAAAGGTAGCCTGCGTGGCAGGCGTATAAAGGGGAGGGAGGAGGGGAGTTCGAGGGCGAAGCGCAAGGAGAGAGCGCGATCGGCGGGAGGGATTACGGGAACGCCTGCAACCACGTTATTGTTTTCTTCGTTTTTTACGTCCACATTCTGGACGCAAAAATCGTGATTGGCCAGAATTAATGAAATGTCAATAAAGTAGTTAATCGGTTGTTCTGTTTGGTCAGTTATATGTCATTTAAGTATTTGAATGATTCCAGGTTGTTATCAATTTACATGCAGCCGCCAACCGGACGGATAAATCGAGAGACGATCGCTTTGAGCTACTTGAATTGTACGGGAATCACTTTGAATTCTTTATTGGAAGAAAACGGCTTTAACCTTGAATTAAAAGTGGAGCAGAGGAAAGGGTCACGTCACACAATCTTCCACAACTAAAGTACAGCTGTATTCGAAAGCAAAACACGCACTTATAACATCATGCTGGGAAAGAAAGTGATTCGGGTTCGTCACGCCGGTCAAGACTCTCGTCAGAATGTCTCGCAGTCAAAGACAACCGTTCGTCAATTAATAGTTCTTCGGAGAAAATATTATGAGAAAATTATTCCACTTTTCTTCAGAAGTTTTCATTCACGGAAAGCGAAGCTACAATAGACTTGCAATACACTGTATTCAATGCGTGACGGAAGTCGGAATGTCTGTTGAATTTTAGGACATGACCGACGGGATGTCTTATTATTTGAAACTTTCGATTTCACGTGAAAATTATAAAACTTTACTTGGCTACTTCCAACCCCGTCTTTCTATACATGTGTTTATTATGTTTTAAAAGAAGTATTTCTGTCATAGCAAAAGACAAGAATGATTTCAAAGATATCTTGCATATTTAATCAAGTGCGCGTGAAAACTGTCAAAACTAATTAGGGGCGGAATGGCAAAAACAATACTGTGGTTGCAGGCGTTCCCGTAATCCCTCCCACGATCGCGCTTCGCGCTCCGACTCCTCGCGCTTCGTGCTCGCCGAACTCCCCTCCCTCCCCTTTCTACGCCTGCCACGCAGGCTAAGAGAAAGGTGTCAACAACACGTAGCGATGTTTTTTGCTTTCTCCCGTTCAATTTCAACCGGAAACGAACTCGATTTGTGGACCTATATACTTTTTGAAATTGAGCGCTACATTCGAAACACGTTAATTTTTTTACTTCAATTGAATACATATTCGTAATCTACAATTCTTAAGCTTTCAGGAAATATATACTTTATTGGGGTTTTTGTTAAGACATAGGCCATGTAATTAAGATACCCCATTTAAAACAAAAAGTGATGAATTTGATACCCTCTTCAAGACAAAAAACCCTGAAAACCATACCTTATCCCAGTTAAGGCCAGATAAGGGAGGCCCCTCCCCAGGGCATGTGAGAACGCTGAAAAGGAAATTGAGAGATTTAGGTGTAAAGAGAAAAGGAGATGATCATGACGAAGATATCGTGTGAGCTGATAGGGCAATAGATGCAAGGAGCTGGTTCGCTGGGTGAATATCGCTATATTTGGCATGCTCTTCTATTAAGGCATCATATGAATGTCCCATGCAGCCAGGTTGCAAGCATTATGAAAGAGTGTGACCCAGCGGGAGTAAAAGAGAGGTCACGACAGCTGAAGAGAAGGAATTATGTTTCCTATGAACCAAACGTCTGCTGGCATATAGATGATTTAAGTTGTAAATTTTAGAATCATCTCACAGCCCGGGTAGGGGGGGGTACTCCCATATAAAAGTGATGGGGATGCTCATCGTCAAAGCTTGAGCCACGCCCAGATTGGTCTCCTTTAGGGGTTTAATTCAAAATTTCCAACAAGCTTCCCTGTCCCTTTAATATGGGAGACCCCCCACCCGGGCTGTGGGATGATTCTAAAATTTACACCTACATGTACGATCTATATGATCAATCCCACAAGCAGTACAAAATAGCCTTCTCAAGCCACTGCTACTAAAAAGATATCGGCCAGCCATATGGGATGGGTTTGACCCAGTTACAGGCCTTTCAGAATAGCACTAACACACTACAAGATCACGAAAACAACCTTTGTGATGTGTTTGTGACTGACCTCTCATTCAAACAGGCTACATGGGTAATAAGCAACTACACCTGTATATACGAGGGTGATAGATGGACGTACCAGAGGGTACCCTCTTGGTTCTGACCCAAAAGCCTTTCTGGAAGACGTGTGCTCTACAATCCACCAAAAACTGGAAGAAGAGATCCTGGCCCTTAGCCTGCGAATACAGCCGACTTCCATCGTGTGCCGCATGCAGCGTCCCGCGAGAAGGTCGTCTGCGATTTACAGCCAGAAATTCCATACTGATGACGTAAATATGTCCAGAATCCGGTCAGGAGCGCTGATTGGTCCGCTCACTAATTTGCATAATGTTTGTAAAATGATAACACTTCATTAAAAGAAAATGGATGTCGTTGCAGACTGAAGGTCACTAAAGTAGACCCGTTTTAATATAATGTCTCATTTGAAACACGATGGGGAAGGTAAAACTAAGACTGCTTTTTAAACAACGTCAAAAAAATACAGAACTTGTCACTGAATTTTAACACCCGTGGGTTTTATTGTTGACAAAAAGGCAGCCGCGACAGCTAAGGAGTACAGCTAAGAGAAATATAAATTATGAACCGTCCGAACCTTTATTATGAACAGTTACAGAATAAAGAGATTCCTGATTTTCGTAGTGAAGCGGTCCGCTATAAACGTGTGCAAGAATTGTTCGCGTTTATCAATAAATATTCCTCCGGTAGCAATGAGATCAAACGAAAGCGTTACAGTATAATTAAGCGAGACCCAAATATATTCCGGAAATCCAATGAGTGGTTTAACGTCATCAGTATGGAATTTATGGCTGTAAATCTCAGACGACCTTCTCGCGGGACGCTGCATGCGGCGCGCGATGGAAGTCGGCTGTATTCGCAGGCTACCTGGACCTGGTTCCAACTCACCCCAAAGTACAGCTTTGAATGGATAACTTTGATAGAAGCAAAGAGTATACAGACCTAGTTCTTCACCATAAGCAGGAGTCGGTCTTGATGATCCATGAGATTGATGAGGCATTGGACGAGGCCTGTCCCAGCATCCTAGAGAAACTATAAAAGTGGGTTGTTGACCGCATACAAGTTCTTTGGCTGGACATCACCACTCATATCACTACCAACTGTCGCAAAAAAACACACACAAAAACAAGAAGGCTATTGTAAATGTGAATCATAAGGATGATATGTGTCGTAGGTGGATCCTCAGATCTGCTTTGTTTCTAGCCTAAGTTCATGCTGATTAGCCATCAAAATACCCTACAAATGATTGTCTAAACTTCACAGGGATCATAGACTGCAAAACAGTCCGTATTTTAGCGCAAGAGTCGGGTTGAACGTGGCCCGAAAAGGATCTGGAACGAGCGTGAAAATTACGAGTGGGATTGGGGAGAGACGCTGAAAATACGGACTGTCGCCTTTCTATACAAAAAATCCGTTCAGAATTCTGCATTGCTGGAGAAACGCAAAATTCCGATTGGTCCGTTTTCGACGTAATCTGTCATCGGACATCATTCTCGTTCCCGGAGGCATAAACCACAAACAGTGTCAAACATCGATCAGTTCTGAAAAGGCGGTCAAGTCAAGCGACACGATGTCGACCAAGATCACAAAATCAACAGTAGGAAAGGCAACGATCATTGTTGTTATTCCGTTCGAAAGCGATGAGCTGATTAACTCAAACAGCTGGAAAGCATGTTGTTTTGCCGGGACCGGGATTCTCGAGCTCAGTTTATTAGGCGTAGGAGGCTTCAACAACAAATTTTTCGCTACATTGCCAATGACTCTAGAAACGAATACACGCAGACAAAAGATGGCCTATAAATATCGGGGGAAATATCGCTTCCCTCTGGCCTTCTCGCAAAGTGAAGTGAAGTGTCATGTTTATGGTATCGAATTCACTCTATAGGCGGAGCTGTTAAGGAATTTTTGACATTTTAGCGGAAGCATCAGACCCCCTGGTCGGAACGAATTTGTTGTGTGAAAAGGGGACAGTCTCTCTTTTCTCGCCTCTTGCAAGGCTCGTGCATAGATTATCGGCGCTTCGCACACAATATCTCGAGAAAAAGAGATGGATCAGTGCTCCCACACCCATCTCACAGATAGAGCGGGTTGAAAGGCAGAATAATCTGGCCCTCAACGTCTTGGCTGGGACATTGGGGTGATCGTGCACAGGCTCAAAATGCAGGATGATAAAAAAGGCTGAGAAATTTCACTACACCTGGGTAAAAGACCTTAACCTTAACTTAATCTTCGTTCATCAAACGCAATAAGAAGGTAATAGCAATAATTAGTAATAGCAGTAAAGGATAATTGTATGTATGTGTGTAATTTTAATAGATATGAATAATTAACAGAGGAAGCCTCTCTAGAGAGTATGTGAACACCTTCCTGAAATTAAAACAGGAAGCTTCCTGATTGCCTGATAACATGGGTACTGATTCCGAGAAGCAAAATATGTACATCAACAACTATTTTCTCAAGGAAGGTGTATGTCTGGACCGATCAAACATCCAGGCAAATCCAGGATTGCACTCCCTGGCCAAACGCATGTTAATTCATTCTGGGGGAAATTTGGTCAGCAGTATAACATGACGTGTCCACTTTGAAAGATCCCAGGACGACTCACAGAACATTGACTGTGTCCAGATCATCAATGATGAAATGATCA
Source organism: Desmophyllum pertusum (assembly GCA_029204205.1). NCBI lineage: Eukaryota > Metazoa > Cnidaria > Anthozoa > Scleractinia > Caryophylliidae > Desmophyllum > Desmophyllum pertusum. The sequence goes on along the minus strand of MU825429.1, from coordinate 130,201 downwards.
AGCTGTACCGCACGTTTAAAGAAGAGTGTGACGAGGTGCAGACCGATGTCAACATCTTTGTGGCTTGTTTCACCACATCACATGCGCACCTGAAACTCTTGAAGACCCTTGACCTTTTTGGAGAACGTGTGATCTACTTTGATACTGACAGTTTGGTCTACACATGGTATCCTGGACAAAGTCAAGCTCCCTGCTGGAATTTTCTGGGGGATTATACATCACAGTTGGCTGAGGGAGATTTCATCCAAGAATGAACCAACGAAGACAACGAGTACGTGCTTCACTTTGAAGTGATAACTGGTTCTCGATGAAATCAAGGACCCTAGAGAGGAACAACGCATCCTTACACTGCACAACCCATGTAAAATTGTACGCAATACCAAGATGAAGACTCTCGCCTCAGTGGCCCAAGACAAAGACTATTACCTTGTCTTTGACAAGCATGTGTCGAAGTCTAACTTTGTTGTGTAAAATGAATAAATGTTGTGTAAATAAAGATAAGCAAGAACAGAGAACTTAAGTTTGAATAACCTTAGTATAAGAATTTTGAATCCTGTTAGTATAGTAACATTTGTGCCAATTAAACAATATGTTGTTGTTCCAGGGGGTTCCCGGTTTGTTCAGAGACCTTGGTGGCCTCAGCAAGTTTCTTGATTGCTGAAATGCCCTTCCTGTACCTGTGCAGACTATAATAGATTTTCTGAAAGCTTGCTTTTGAATTTAACTGAATTGGAAGACATTCTGTTTGTGAATAACTAACTTCAGAATTTTACAGCAGTATTGTTTAGATTGAGGAGGCAACCTTCTTTCAGACAGCAAAATGTGATATAATCATTGTTCATTTCCTAGGAATGATTATGGTGTACGATCTTTGGAGTCCATTCTTGATATGGTGAAGGTTATGTCATTTGCTTTAAAGGAAGGAAAGGTAAGTTATTTTGCTACTAATTTCTATAGAATTTCTAAAGGACGGAGGGGGGGACCCATATAAAAGTGATAGAGCTGATTGTTGGAAATTCTCAATTGAACCCCTAAAAGGTACAAGAATCTTGGGTTGAGTTCTCGCCATGTGAGGACGTGTTTCTTTCTGCTCCTGGAGCTTTTTTATTGGAAGACTTTTTTGTACATGGGGGACCTCTTTAATTGCTCGAAAAGGAAAACAAGAACCAGTGACTCAGACAGCGAAACCAAATCACCCAAAGGATAGAGAGTCTGTGACAAACTAACCATTGTTGACGACTTCCGAGAAGACGCCATTACTGACAACAACCGAGAAGAAGCCCAAGCACTCGTAGCGGAGAGCAATATGGAAGATATAACTAAGCAACTGCAGCTCATCCTGTGTAAGTTGGAAGGCCTAGAGACTAAACTCAAGACAGTGATAACAACAGTCAACACCCTATAAAAAGTCAACGGTGAGCAAGCTTGAGAATGTGGTCAACAAAGTACAAGGCAACATCGTGTCAGTTGAGAGGAAAGCCAAGAAGTTCAGAGATGATTTTACTCAGATGGATAAGGGGGTATCCTTTTTAAACAGTGAAGTTCAGGAACTAAAAAGTAAGGAAAAAGGTCACGTAAAGAAAATTAAATGCCTGGAAGACCAAATCGTGTAACAAGAGCTATATAATCGACGTGAAAATCTTCGCTTCCTAAGGAGTTTCAGAATCGATGGCAGACAAGGAAGACACGAAAGAAGTGATATATCAACTTCTGGAGAGTGGGTTGATGAGGTGAGGCAAATTGAATTTCAAAGAATTCATCATAGGATAGGTAAGAAGCCCAGCGAGGTAAGACCTATCGTAACCCGCTTTCTACAAATTTATCTTAAAAAGAGCAAGGGAAACTAGTGGTTTGTTGGATTTCAAGGTGCCCATGGATTTACTGATTGGAAGGAAATCAGAAATAGAAGAAAGGCTCAATGGCCCAAGTTGAAGCAGGCTAGGGCAGAAAGCAAGACAGGTTATTTAGCTGGCGCGAGCCGGACAAACTTATATCGACGGAGAGTTTGTTCCGATGTAACTGTTTGTTATTATTATTGAGGACTAAACGCACTATATTCTATCATTATTATTGAGTGGATACGTGTTCTGTACAAAAATACATCCAGCTGTGTAATGAATAATGGTTTTACGACCGGTCCTTTTCCATTAGGTAGAGGAGTCAGACAGGGGGCGCACTCTCTCCTTACCTCTTTATATTAGCACTTGAGACTTTAGCTTTAAGAATAAGAGAGGACAGCAATATACAAGATCTCAACATTGGAGAGGAAATAATAAAGCTATCTCTATTTGCAGATGACATGACCTGTATCCTAAAAGACAAAGCTTCTTATACAACTTTGTTTTGTATCCTCGAGTCTTTTGGGGAGTGTTCTGGTTTAAAGATGAATTATGAAAAAACAAAAATCTTAGCTTTGGGTAATAATATTTTGCAAGAAGCAGGTTTTCCGAAACACAATCTTTGTGAAATTGTCAAGATTTTGGGAATAATATATTTTGGTTATGACAAAAGACAAAGGGATAACCTTAATTTTAGGCAAGCTTTAAAAAGATTCTGTATCCATAAGTAAATTAAAAAGCCATATTTATGAAGAAAAGAACTGATTAATTTCATTTTCCTCCCTAAAATTTTAACTCCATGCAAGTGTCTCCAAGTGTGCAATCCGGTGAATTTCAAATCACAAGTCCTGCTAAAATTTCTCATAATTTGAGATATTACAGGGTCCAACAAATAGTGACCCTACCCTGGACACCTGGAACAAGTAAAAAAATTATCGGGCAAGTGTTTTGTTTCTATTTACCGTTTACCTTTGCTAGTATCATTTGAAGTTTAATTTTGAAGTACGAAAAATATCTTTTTGTGGACATGTGTTGAGTTTTATTCCTCTGCATTTCTTGGTTTCAGTCGCCATTTTACTCTGCTTCATAACTTTCATATCCAGTTCTCCCTGGTAGGCCCCTGAAGGCCAGGCCACTATACCAACTGTTGTTGATGCTCCAGCCAAAGTGACTCCAAGGTGCTCCAGCTCTTTTGGAAAACCTTCTGCATTTTTTTGTATCACAACTCTTTACCATCTAATTTTCGCCTGTGCTTTGAACTTTTTTTCGGCTCACCTGTGAACAGACTCGAAAATTTCGTGACAAACTAGTCCATCTCATTACAATATTAAGAATGTGAACTATGCTCACAAAATAGTGGAAGAGCATGTTGTCAGCTGAGATGTCATCCTCGGAGACCCAGGGGCAGTTAGTGGGGGCGAGCGAAAAAAATCGGCAAAGAAAAGTAGGAGCGAACAAAAATAGCCCCTGGGGTCGATTTCTTACCGCACTAGTTCCAACGGCTAATTAAATGCCGCTTCCTGATTGGGCAGAAAAACCTTTGTATTATTCTGCCCAATCGGCGAGCAGATAGGTCTGCGGTCCGTTTCGTGTGTTCTAACACGAAGCCTAAGAAGGCTGTAGTTCGATCGCCATATTTGTCTTGTTCGTTCATCAAGATGATTTTGCTCGGGAAGGAAAGTTTCAGTTACAGCTTGCAATTGTCTCAAGGCCGAAAAAGTAGGAAAATCGATTGTCATGTCCGCAAGGAAACCGTCGGAAAATCCACACTTTGGATCGATCGCAGGCATCGTAATACTAGCTTGCTTTAAAAAATATGCGAGTGCTAGTTTAATATGCGACTCGCCGATCTGATGTTTACACTCTCGTTCTTTCGTGGAAACGTAACGTAACGTAACTTTCCCTAGCCTGAGTAATTATTTTTCTTCTTCAAAGATGAGAAAATAGAAGAATTGTTATCTTTAGTATTAAACATTAAAACATGGAAAGGCATACTTCGTTCAGTGTTATTTCTTTTGATGATGTGATAGTATTTTTATTTAAGAAAATATATTTTTAGTGGGAATGGGGGTAGAAAGAGAGAGAAAGAGGGGTGGAGGGGAGAATGTTAGAAGAACAATACAGATATAATAGTAGTTGATACAAACAATAAGCGAACAATAATTGTTTGTATATCAACTACTATTATATATCTGTCAATTATTGACCCCATATACCTCTGTTATTATTTTATGGTTTTCCGTGATCATCCCATATAATATTTAATTCTACATTTTACATGTATACAATATATAAAACTAACTGTCTGATATAATTTCTTGAGTACCCCCTTTTGAATGGCTGTTTCTTGTATGACCTTTACCAAGTGACTGTCTCCTATACGATTGCCTAATATATGTAGTTTAGTCAAGATATGATTGCCAGCTTTTGTTCTTCCAAGCCAAGACATTAAACATGGTAGAGACAATACCATTAAAAAAATTATGTTATGTTATTTAATGATGGGAAGACATTTTTATTGATGTTTAGGTAATTTAATTTTGTAAAATATTTTTTTAATGGAGGGGGATGGAGAGAGAGGAAGGAACCCGTACGAACGACACAACGCTGCTGCAGCGCTGCGTTAGTTCACTTTTTTGGCTGCACAGCGCTTGAGCGTCGTTAAAGCAGTGCTCGTGAGTCGCTCAAGCAGCCAACCAAAAATATCGTGCACTGCAAAAGCGCTGCAAAATTTTGCTTCGGTAAAGCATTGTTAAAGCATCGCTAAAGCAGCGCTGCAAGCCGCTGCTTAAAAGCTGCGATGAGGATCAGATGTAAATGTAACATTTGAAAACGTTACGACGTAAAACATTTTTAAAGCAGCGTTGTGCAGCGTTGTGCAGCGCTACGCTATGGCTGCAACGCATTGAAAATTTTTTGGTTAAATCTGAAAAATCACTTTAACACTGCTGCAGCCACGCTTGGAGGTTGCAAGGTCACTGCAGTCCTGAACGGACTCAGAAAAAGTACATGCGGTAAAAACGGCGAATAAATTAGCAACAGTAAACAAAAGCGAAGGCCTTGAAACTTCAGTTTATTACAAAATAATCTGAGTGTACATCTGACAATATCATTGTGTTAGAGCGCTTTGTGGAACAAAACTAAAACATTATTTTCAGCTGCAAGTAAATGAGTTCGTGAGCAAAACTGAGAGCTCTTTATACTCAAGAATGTACTTACGTTACCATGCCTAGGAAAAGTACGCCAACGGCTCGAGTTCGCAGTATTATGGCGCCATTTCAAAAATGGCTTCCCAACTGTATTCTGCCCAGTGCCATTATACTTTTAAAATCAATTCTGCTCTCATATAAATAATAATTTTCCCATGTTTTCATGGGCACAATTCACTCAATTCACGTACTGAAAACGTGATGGAATTGCCGGAATGCGATCTCAGAGATGTACTAAAATGTGATTGGTTGGCTTTGACAACACGTTATTGTTTCAGTGTGCTGCACTGCTAGGCTCGATTACCAGCCACTGTTCAACAGTTGAATTAGAGCGGGAATGAAGCTAAAGGATGATATTTTGTGGTGAATTGAACAACTTTCTTGGATGCACCATCTGGGAAATTATTTGTTTGATTTTCCCAGATAACTGATTTTCAAAACAGCCAATTGTTCGTATGCAGAGACTTTTCGCAACAATGAACATATCGCTCGAATAATTTGGCGAAGAGGAAGCATGCATGATGTCAATTTGTCTGCTGGGATATTTCAGGATTTTCTCCAGTCTGTTGTAAAAACGAATTGATTGCCTCCAAGACCGTTGGGTTCGTCTGTAATATAATTTCCCTGATGATCTCATGCATGTACAATGCCCCATAAACTTAACATATGGTAATACATGTAGGATATCATTAGTACTCAATAATATGTTACAAGAAACATCTGACTGTATATTAAAGAGTAAAATGTAATCTGAGAAAATGAAAAAATATACAGCTGTCTCATGATTATTCTATTTACTTACTTACTTAAGCCTGTTTACTCTGCCGACAATCACGATTGTTTAATGTCCCTTCAGATTGATTGCCTCGTGTAAACAATGGGAGGGGGAGGGGAAGGGGATGCGGGTGAGTTGTTTTTCATGAGGGATTATAAGGACAATATATTTTGCTATTTTTTTTCCTTTCACAAAACACATATTGCCTGTTTTCTCTAACTGATATGAAGACGAGATGTACAGGTTTTCAGTATTACAGATTTACAGTCTAAGAAAAATAATATGTTTTGAAAAAGAATGAAAATAATTTGATTACAGAGGAAGTCCTACATGTAATAGTTAGACTTATTTTCACTCTAAGGGGGTGATTATATGGCGAATTTCAGCCCGGGCTGAAATTCCAGCCCAGTTAGGGGGGCTGAGATTTCAGCCCGGCTTCCGAAACAAATCCTCTTGAAATGAAGTTAGCGATTACATGGACAAGGTTTCAGCCCGGTTTGAGAAACCGGGCTGGAATTTTCAGCCCGGCAGAATAATACAAAGGTTTTTCTGCCCAATCAGGAAGCGGCATTTAATTAGCCGTTGGAACCCCAGGGGCTATTTTCGTTCGCTCCTACTTTTCTTTGCCGATTTTTTCGCTCGCCCCCACTAACTGCCCCTGGGTCTCCGAGGATGCTGAGATGTCTTTTTAACACCTCGTACTGCAAATTGATTTAATCTTTATTCTTTTTTATTTCCTAAATTATGTGAATTGATTTTGCCAGACTTCCATCGCTAGAGTTCCTTCCATCGGACAACCACTTCATCCTGCCGGGCAAGTGCTTTTTACATGCCACTTGCCCAGGGACAAGTTTTGTTAAAAATATAATTGTCAGACCTTGCATAATTATGTGAATGTTTTTCAAATTAACCAATCAAAATCACTACCCTGTTTTTGGGTAGTGATTTCACCAGATAGCATTGGCGGCCAATTTGTTCAGACGTCTTTCTCAGTAGTGTGCGGCTAAAATCCTGGCTGCCCACAACCCCATCCAACACAAAGAAGCAGTGGTGAAAGCATTTCTTCACAGGAAAAGTCTGCTTCCCTCAAAGCTGGAACTAAAAATCACAGAGGAACATCCGATCATGAACGATCAAAGGGCTAATGGATATCCAGACAAGCTCTTGAAGAAATGCCTCCAAATGAGGACCAGGGATAAAAGAACGCAAGAAAGATCAGTGAACTTCGCAGTCCTGGCTGAGTCCTCTGAAAGTTCAACATTTGAACGGCCTTCAAACCATGTAGAACATAGGCCATATTTTCAAGAATCCTAAGGACCGGCCAAAACTTCACCAAGTGGAACTTGCGTGGTGCTGCGAACATGATCCCAGCCAAGAGCTGCACTATCCTTTGCGGCTCTGAGTCACTCCTTAGGCTAGCAATAATTCTAACAACAAGTTATAATAATTAGGTCCTGTCATATTTTTTCTGGCTTAATGATACCCTAAAAAGTAATGACATACCTCTAATGGTTGTCAACATACACCCTAAGCTGTATCAACTCTTGAGTTTTAACCCCTAAAAGCTACAATCATGATCGCTTTTGTTACTTTCATATGGGAGTCCCTTCCTGGGGTTTCATATAGTGCTTGTTTTCCAGAGGGTTTCATTTCTGAAAAAATAAAATACAAGAAATTCTGAACAAATACTTATTAAGCTTACATAATTGTCTTAAGAGCGTATGCCTGTAACGATCAAGAATCGAAAATCAGTGGCGAAAATTCGAATTTTTTTTTATTTCGCCAAAACATCCCTTTGGATGAACTAGTTTAGGGAAAAATATCAAAAAGTTCCAGCGATTTTTTTTCGGCTGAATTTTAGAAAAGTTCGAAAATTATGCTAATTAGCTATTTTCGCCTTGCGAAACGGCCGAATCATCGCGCAAATTTAGGAAGATGGTGAAAGCGTCAAACATTCCCAATGGACATCAAACTTTGTAGACGTTTTAATATATTGCTGGACATTAAATCCATATGAAAATTATTTAGAAATTATATTTAAAAAAATATTTATTGGCCTTTTTATACAGGTGTATTTTGAATGTCTTTGCGAGGGGCAAACTGAAGGCAAAGTTTGAGCGGTCTAAACGACGTCTGGTACATAACAAATTCAAATCAAAACAACATCAGAATAAACCTTATTTATTATATTTATCACCTGGAAAATATGGACTTTGGAAATCAAGTATTATTCCGTCAGTAAAATAAACCGTCATACCATGTTAGCGAGTAGAATGTGACGCTAATTACGCTAATTGCGGAGTCCTTTCTAGAAATATATTTTCTATAAGAAAAATAAACATGAAATAATGTGTTAGTACTAGCTGCAGATCTTCTCTGATACTGTAAAATTTAAGTACAGCCTTTACATGTAATTTGCTCAGTGTAGCGTTGGATCTTGTATCTCGAAACCGGCTATTTAACTAAATCAATCAAATGAAATCAACTACGGATACCCTCGTATTAAAATGTTGCGGTTTATCCAAATGACCAAAACTGCTCCAAATACGCAGCGATATATTTCTAAACAGGAAAAGGCTCGGCAATTGTGAAACTTTTGATTGTAAAAGACCGGATCAGCCAATAAAGATCAATATAAAACTCTAAAGAATGAATACCTTCCAACTGTGAAATAGGAGTTACAGATATCAAATTACGTACTCCTTGTGTTTTAAATAAATTACCAATGTTACCTCAAATTACCCACGGTTTATATTTGTATGCCAAAAATTCTCAAATAGACAGAAATAATATAGAGGAATAAAGACATTCTAGAACTAAAACGAGCACAATGTATTTTGATCGTCAACAAACGATTTTTTTAAAAGAAAATGACTCACCCAAACGTATACCTTAAAGTAACGCATCTTAGTCACGCAACTTCAAAAACGTTAATTTGATAAAGATTCTAAACATGTAATTTAAACTTTAATTTTGGCTCTGACTAGTTCCTTTCTAGTCGATTGGGACACTATAAAAACCAGAGATACCTGGACTCTGTAGCTGAGATTTAATACTATGAAATACGTTAACCTGAACAAGAGGATATTACCAAGAATTGGCCCTAACAGTGGCGGATATTTTTTGTTTGTATGCATAAGGGTCAAATGGCTGAAAATTCCTCCATAAGAAAAATCAAACCCTACCCACCCTAAAGAAGGTCATTGGAAATTCTGAGGGGGAGGGGGTCTTAAAAGCCCAAAATTGTAAAGGAAAGTATGAAGCAAAACTAGAATTTCCAGGAGGGTGGGGGTTCAAACCAAAAAACCTTCTGTGAGCTGAAGGGGGGTGTGGATATTTTCTGGAACCACACATTGTGGATTTCTCAGCTGACGCTTTTTTAGATTCGCCTCAGACCCGGCGGAGCACTCCCCGAACTATTTGTTGGAGATGAGTGGCCCTCCATTTGTCGATCTGATACATGATCTTGATGGCCTCGTTTGAGAATTGTAGCCTGCGAGCAGACTCAATTTTGAGATCCATGAGCCAGCGGCGAAAGCTGTTATTAATTGCAAAATCTAGTTTCTTCTTAGAACCATAATTCCATACTATAGTGTACAAAACCAGGACGTAGGACGTAGGTAGCTTTCAGTCTGTTCTTTCACATGTGAAAAGCTGATGACAGACAAGAGTCCGGAATAGAAGGTGACAGCTGATAAAACAAATTTAAAAAATGCATAAATGTTATGGGGGGGGGGGGGGGGGGGTGGGGGTTGTGCGAAGTAGGGTTTGATATTTCTTGTGAAGGAATTTCCGGCCATTTGACCATTATACATACAAACAAAAAATATCCGCCACTGTTAGGGCTAATTTACAGAGTCAGGCATCTCTGGTCATCTCTCCGGAAGAATGCTCGAAAATGCTCGCTTATAGACTATTCGATTTTGGTTCAAAAGTTTTCAAGCGCTCCAAATTGAAAAAGTGGAAGTTGACACAATGGTCGAGTGTCCCAATCAACTAGAAAGGAACTAGTCAGAGCCAAAATTAAAGTTTAAATTACATGTTTAGAATCTTTATTGAAGTTGCGTGACTAAGATGCGTTACTTGAGGTGAGTCATTGTTTAAAAATAAAATGTGTTTGTTGACGGTCAAAATACATTGTGCTCGTTTTAGTTATAGAATATCTTTATTCCTCTATATTATTTCTGTCTATTTGAGAATTTGTTGAGTACAAGGATAAACCGTGGTTAATTTGAGGTAACATTGGTAATTTATTTAAAACACAAGGAGTACGTAATTTGATACCTGTAACTCCTATTTCACAGTTGGAAGGTATTCATTCTTTAGAGTTTTATATTGATCTTTATTGGCTGATCCGGTCTTTTACAATCAAAAGTTTCACAATTGCCTAGCCTTTTCCTGTTTAGAAATACATCGCTGCGTATTTGGAGCAGTTTTGGACTTTTGGATAAATAAATAAACCGTAACATTTTAATACGAGGGTATCCGTAGGTGATTTCATTTGATGTATTGATTTAGTTAAATAGCCAGTTTCGAGATACAAGATTCAACGCTACACTGAAAAAATTACATGTAAAGGTTGTACTTAAATTTTACAGTATCAGAGAAGAGTTGCAGCTAGTACTAACACATTATTTCGTGTTTATTTTTCTTATAGAAATTATATTTCTAGAAAGGACTCCGCAATTAGTGTAATTAGCGTCACATTCTACTCGCCAACATGGTATGACGGTTTATTTTACTGACGGAATAATAATTGATTTCCAAAGTCCAAATTTTCCAGGTGATAAATATAATAAATAAGGTTTATTCTGATGTTGTTTTGATTTGAATTTGTTATGTACCAGATGTCGTTTAGACCGCTCAAACTTTGTCTTCAGTTTGCCCCTCGCAAAGACATTCAAAATACACCTGTATACAAAGGCCAATAAAAATGTTTTTAAATATAATTTCTAAACACTTTTCATATGGATTTAATGTCCAGCAATATATTAAAATTTCTACAAAGTTTGATGTCCATTGGGAATGTTTTACGCTTTCACCATCTTCCTAAAGTTGCGTGATGATTCGGCCGTTTCGCAAGGCGAAAACAGCTAATTAGCATAATTTTCGAACTTTTCTAAAATTCAGCCGAAAAAAAAAATCGCTGGAACTTTTTGATATTTTTCCCTCAACTAGTTCACCCAAAGGGATGTTTTGGCGAAATAAAAAAAAATTCGAATTTTCCCCACTGATTTCCGATTCTTGATAATTACAGGCATACGCTCTTAATTATCTGAGGCAATAAAACCCAAGCTAAATAAAATGTTCTGTCCACTGAAATAATCTTTTTCTGAGTTTACCACAATCTTGGCTGACCAGATAAACTCCTCCCTCACTGAGACTACATAAAAATGTAATTTGTTCTTTCTGTAGTGTAAACTGTTTTACCATACCAAATATACATATAGCCGTCATAATTCATAAAATTATGCAAAACTAGTTAGCTCTCATGCAGATAAGCTGAAGATAAGTTTTGTTTTTTTATATTGGGGATATGGTGATGACATGTACATGGATCTCTGTAGTGCTAGTCATTTTTGTACCTAAATCTCAGATGTCCTTTGAGTTTTTAATAGTCTATTGATTGATTGATTCTTACTTAATTGTAAGTATATATATTTAACAGATTTGCTCCATATAGTTAGCTCCATATACATGTACTGTAGTTAATGTATTTTGGGTGCTTTACATGCTACCAATTTTTTTTGTTATGAAACATAAGAAACTTGTATGACAATTATAATAATATTTTGTTATGGTACATATGCTGTGGTGAATTAATGTTATTCCATCGAAATAGAAGTTACACTGGGAAGTTTCTGAAACTTTCCCTAGTTGAACATTGTGATGTAATGTTTCAAAATATAGAATAAAAAGAATAGGTCACCAGCCCCGCGAAAGAGATATAATAGACTAAAAATACCTCATAATTCCTTACAAAATCAACCAAAAACACATTTTTTCACGTTTTCAGTGATTATTAATTTTTCTGCATTGAGAATTGGTCTATACTCCTTGTATAGAAAGAAGATGATTACTAGACTTAAATATGCGAGAGAGAAAAATGATAGGTCACCACGCTCGTTTATGAGAAAACGATCATTCACCTCCCTGGCGAGCATAGCCACAATGAAAAAGGTGCCATGTTTTTAATGTGTGCGCGTGCTTATTACGCGCAAAATTATGCGCAAAAAGGATGCGCAGTGCAATACTAAGGAATGACCTTAAGCAATGAGCTCTCAGTAAGGTTACACTCATTGTCTGTGTCATTGACAAGACTGTGTTTGTTCTTTACGTACTTAATTGTGTTGTTATAATTGCAGGCATGTTCTACATTAACTATAGAAGTTGCTCATATTTTTCATTGCCTTATGTTGCAGGCTGCAGTTCATTGTCATGCTGGACTTGGTGAGTTATAGGTTATAATTTAGTTAAACAATATTGAATTCATGCACAGTAATTATATTATGCTAAAGTTATCATTGACAAGAGGTTAAGAGCAAGTGGTAGAACATCTACCCTGTTTTATTTTACCATGAAAACTCATGTAATGAAGTTGCATTTATCTGCATAATTTATGTTATCAATTTGGAAGCCCGATCAATAATATGTATTTTGGCATTTTTTTTATTTTTTATTTTTAACTTCAGCAAACTTTATTAACAAACAAATATACAGATTTACACTACAATATACACACTAACTTTACAGTAATAAATTGTACAATACGTTTACAATAGTTTGAGTTACAGTAAGCTCTGATAATAAATAATGAATGAATACAATAAATTCCACTAAATTGTGCTATTACTAATAATTATGTACATCCAGTAGTACTATAATATACAATCTCTATTTAAGGATTAAATTAGAGCCGTGCAGATAAAGTAGTAAGCAAGCATTAATTTGTGAAATTAGACCACTTCTCTAAAAAAGTACTGCGTTTATTTGACATAACAGCTATTTATCTCTCTATTTCGATCTTCTCCTGGACAAGAATTACGAAATCCACGAACTGGAATTTAATGTTATTTAAAGCTTTACAATAAAGAAAATATTTACCAATGAGAATTAGATGGTTTAGGGTTGAACAGGAAGACCAATCGCTCAAAACACCGTACATAATTTCATTCTTGGAAAGACTGAGGGTGTTTTTGGATAAAGACCGATACCATTGAATAAATTCAGACCAGAAAGAAACGGCAATGGGACACAATATGAATAAATGGTTGACTGTTTGGTCTACATTTGTGCAAAAGGGACAATGGGGATTTTGAACTTTTTTCATTTTGTACAAAATGTTATTTGTGTAAAGAATATTATGAATAATCTTATATTGAAACATTGAAAGTTTCTTTCGTCACGAAAAAAGGTAAAGAATATATTTTCTGTCGTTCATATATATCAAATCCACATTCTATTAGTTTTTTCTCTGCCGTCGGAGGAGAGAAATTCTGATAGTTAATTAGTAAATTGTTTTGCACATTATTTTATCAACTACAGGTAAGTTAATAGTGGCGGCTTGAATTTCATGTTTTAGGTAATTTTTCCAGTCTTTCGGTATTGCTGAAAGGAGACCGTAATATTGTAAAAAATTGCATTGTATCTTAAATTTTCGTAAGAAAGCGTTAAAAGATAGAAATTCATTTTTATTCTCGTCAACAAGACAGGAAAGTTTATAGAGACCGTTTTGATGCCAGCTTCGGTGATACAAGGAAGCTTTGTTAATTTTTATGAATCGATTATTCCAAACAATTTGGTCTAAGACGTCTTTCTTTGTTGTAGGAACAGCATTATTTAAATCTTGCCAGTGATAAATTATGTCTTTGTAAAAAGTGGGTAATTTTGCATTAAGTTCAGATATTTAACATCGTAATTACATTGAAAGATAATAGTTCCACCAACATTAGAGAGCAAATGTGGTGGAATGAACTTCCATGGTTGATTACCTTCAGAGCAGAGACGTCTCACCGAACATATTTTTAGTGCTTTATCAAAATAATGTGAAGTCTATCATGTTTAGACCTCTGTTTTCCTTACTTTTGATCACAGTGGTTTTTTTAATTTTCAGATTTTTGTACTTCCATATATAATTAAAAATCAGTTTCTTAACTTCAGCAGCAAACGTTTCTGGTGTGCAAATGAAAGTTAATTTTGAAATTACTATAATTGTCTTCACTATATTAATTCTACCATATATTGATATATCTCTTGATGACCAAGTTCGTCATATGAAAAATGAACTCCTAGAGCATAGATGGGTTCTTCACTTACTCTGAGATTTAGAAGTGTGTCTTTTCGATGTCGTAATGATCCTAACCACAATAGTTCTGATTTAGATTGATTTATTCGTAATCCTGAACAACTTTCGAACTGATCAAGTAAGTTAAATAGATTGTTTAGTGAATTGACATCTCTAACAAAAACAGTGGTGTCATCTGCATACTGCGTGAGTTTTAATGTGTTTCTTTGATCAATCTCTATACCTTTTATTTCACTTGAGCACCTTATCGCATTACTCAGAATCTCTATGCCGATAACAAACAAGCTGCCAGAAAGAGGACAGCCTTGCCTGACTCCCCTACCTAAATTAAACTGTCTGGTGGCAAAACCATTGTTTAAGACGCAACTTGAGATGTCGCTGTATATTACATTAATCCAGTGCCATAGTTGTGGGCCAAAATTGAAAATTTCGAGGTATTTCTGCAGATAGTTCCATTCAATGGAATCAAAAGCTTTTTCGAAATCAAGAAAAACAGCTAAGCTGGGAATATTTTGCGTCTTTGTGAAAGACATGATGTCTGAAATTGTATCTCCCTTTGACATAACCTGTTTGGCTTGCGTGAATGATTTTAGGTAATACTTTTTCCATTCTGACTGCAATGGCTTTTGTGGCGATTTTGTAATCATTATTTAAAAGCGAGACTGGCCTCCAGTTTTTTAAATATTCTAAGTTTTTATTCTTTTTTGGTATCAAAGAAATGATTCCGAGCCGTTGTGAGATGGATAAATGACCGTTTTCATAGTCCTGAGTAGTTAAAGCTATCTACCATAAAAATTCCAAGCGCATCCCAGAAGTATCTAGATAAAACTCTATTGTAAATCCATCAGAACCAGGTGTTTCATTGTTTTGAAACTTGCTAAGTGCGTCTGCACATTCTTTTATTGTTAATAAACCTTCACAACTCTCGGCTTCTTCGTTGTCTAACGTTTTTAGACCAGCTGACTCAAAGAAGTGCTTGAAATGATCTGATTCGGGAAGGGTATTTTTAGATTCATAGATTTCTTTATAGAATCTCTCTTCTTCCTCCAATATTTGCTTTGCGTCGCGTTGAACAGAGCCGTCTTCTTTTGTTAACGAAGTTATGTGTTTTTTCTTGTGGTTTCTTTTCTCTAAATTGAGAAAATATTTGCTATTCTTTTCACCAAATTCATACCATCGTGCTCTGCCACGGACCATTGCACCTCAGGTTTTTCTTTTCTTTTTTTACCCTTCTATTAAAACCCGAAAATAACGGGGCCCCCGGAAGTAACGATCCCCCCGAAAGTAGCGGCCCCTTCAAAAATATTACCACTCAAAAACGACTAAAATCGTATTTAATGTAACGTTGTGGTATATGGCAACAACATCTAACTTGCGGCATTCCTTGCGGCTTTTATTTTAAAAATATCTCTGTCATGCATTCTTTTCTTCAACTGAGGTGTAATCCATGGTGAGTTCTATGAATATTTAACTGGCAACAATCTAATTTCCAGCTATCAGTCAGGGTTTCGATCTCTTCATTCCACTGTTACTGCTTTGCTCGAAGCCACCGATAATTGGGCTTTCAATATCAATAAGGGCAACGTTAATACAGTGGTTTTCTTAGATCTGAAGAAGGCTTTCGACACCGTTGATCTTTCCATTCTGTTATCAAAATTAAAAGCCTATGGTGTCGGATGCGCCTCATATAACTGGTTTAAGTCTTATTTGGATAATCGCAAACAAAAATGTTTTGTAAACGGTTCTCTATCAGACAGCCAACATCTAACTTGCGGCATTCCTCAAGGTACAATACTAGGACCTCTTCTCTTTATACTATATATAAATGATTTACCAAACTGTCTGTCTAATTCACAACCAAGAATGTATGCAGATGACACGCACTTGACTTTTTCCAGTAACGATATTACGAACTTAGAACAGGGTCTAAATGAGGATCTGGCTAAGGTTAATGAATGGTTAATTGCAAATAAACTCACTCTCAATAAGTCGAAGACTGAGTTTATGTTGCTCGGATCCAGGCAAAAGTTGAGTACTCTCAATAGACCCCCGTCTCTTACTATTGATGGACGCTCTATAAAGCAAGTTGAATTTACTAAATCTCTTATCTTGGAGCACACACATCGATAAAATCTCCAAAAAGATTGCCTCTGGCGTTGGAATCTTGAAGCAAAGTAGATCTTTTGTTCCGTTTGAAACACTCCTATGCATTTATAATGCATTAGTACAACCTCATTTCGATTATTGTAGTGTCGTTTGGGGAAACTGCAACAAAACTCTTGCCACTAAGCTTCAAAAACTACAGAATCGCGCTGCACGAATTTTGACTTTCTCTTCTTATGATGCCAGTGCTGACAATCTCTTCATAACTCTTGGTTGGAAAAAACTAGATATTCAACGGAAAGTTCAAACAACTACTATGGTCTATAAAGCACTAAATGGTCTTGCCCCTGAATATCTATGATCAAAATTCACTGACCGCAGTGAAATTTCTGGATATTCACTAAGGGACTGTGAGGGCAAGCTAGCTATTCCATTGCCTCGCACCAACTTTCTAAAAAACAGCTTCAGCTATAGTGGTGCGGTGCTATGGAATAGTCTACCCATCAAACTGCGGCAAGCACAAACTCTCACTAGCTTTAAATCTGGCTGCAGAGGCTTCTTTAATAATTCTGAATATTAGTGTAGATACACGGCATTCATGGAAAGCAGGTATATTTTATTTTTGTTTAACTATTAGTCTTAATGTATATATTATTTATAATTCTAGTATTTTTTCAATTATGCATTTTCAATTAGTATTTTTCAATTATGTAATTTAAGTATATCATTTGTAAGGCCTGATGTTTTTTACCGTGTCTAAATAAAGTTACTACTACTACATACTTTGATGCAAATTCAGGTATTTTTTTGGAAATCAATTCAGTATAATCTTTGTCAATTAGCAACGAGTTATTAAATTTCCAGAAACCAGGACCACGCTTAGCTTCTTTTTCTTCAGAGACTAAAGATAGACTTAATGCGGAATGATCTGAAAATATACTCATGGGAACTATTTTAACATCTTTCAAAGAAGATCGCATATCTTTTGGCATCATAAAATAATCCAGTCTGCACTGAATTTTCATCGACGGATTGCTCCATGTGAAGCCTGGGAGATTATAATTTTTTTCTCTCCACATACCGTAGAATTCCGATAGTAGCGGCCCCTCCGAAAGTAACACCTCCCCGAAAGTAACGTTATTTTTTTACCCTTCTATTAAAACCCGAAAATAACGGGTCCCCCGAAAGTAACGATCCCCCCGAAACTAGCGGCCCCTTCAAAAATATTACCACTCAAAAACAACTAAAATCGTATTTAATGTAACGTTGCGGTATATGGCAAGACATACAATTCAAATACAACTTGGCAGTGAGTTAAATACATTGTACTTTAATTGAAAAAAAAAAATCAGTCTCCCATTAATTTACAGCGAATACCAAACAATCGTCTCCTACTTTCATGAACATGCAATGAAATAACTAGAATGTGAAAAATTTTTGACTCTAATAATACACCAAATTAATTCCAAATAATTGTATCTAGATCTATTTGCATGAACTTACATTGAAATAACTGGAACGCGAAAATATGTTACACGTCCTCTTTGTGTAAAATTAATTACAAGTTAATGTTTTTTTAACAACCCGAAAGTAACGGCTACCTAAAAGTAACATCCCCTTTGGCCTGCTAAATCCGAAAGTAACGGCCCTCGGAATTCTACGGTATCAATAAGATCATGGAGTTTTATGGCTACTGCACTTGCGCAAGTAGCCATTATTGCCGGCGTCGAAGCATTCTTTGTAACATTCCTGTGTAAGACTTTTTTTGTAACAATTCTTTGAATTCCTGAAATGTATTGTATTGTTCTATTTTTAGCACAGAGTGGAACGAAGTGTAACTCTGGGGTATTGGAATGGTTTAGGGAGATGATCTTCACTATGTCTATATGTATCTATGGTGTAAACTAATCGATAATCAATCGATATTGATTAATCAAGCCGTGAATTGGTTCGAGTTTGCGGAAGTTTCGAGAAATCGGGAGTAAAATTATAGGGTTTGAGTGAAGCAAATGCAAGGGAAACGGCTTTTGGTTCGAGTTATCGGGAGGTTTGACAAACAGAGGGTTCGAGAAATCGAAGTTTCACTGTATTTTACGCACTGACTGCACTGATTACAATCTTGTGGAATGTAAACAAACTTTAATGCGCGTGTTCACAGACTTTTTTGCTGGTTTAAGTTTTATTTAAAGGTAAATTGCTTTTCGTGAAAGAAGAAATTAATATTCTTTTCTTTTAATCTTTCGGGTTCTATGAGTGAAATGGACTATGCATTGAACATGTTTTTCGAAGGAAAGCCGCTTGTATTGTCAGCCTTCACTCCGTAATTTTAAAGTATGCAAATTCAGAAACTACCGTAGTCAAATTTGGCGTCATTTTCGATCATCCGAGTATCGCAAATCTCTCTTGTCTTGACAGGGAAAACTTCTAAAATAACACTTGTCTAAAGACACGGGGTTGGAAAACCAAGCAAAGTTTACTTTTTTAAAACATGAGTCATGTGAGGGAAAGTTTCCAATTTGATTGTGTCACGTAACATTCTGCCTGTCACGCATTGAACATTTGCAAGTCTATTCATGCCCAGTGAATGAAAACTCTTTTATAGCTCTATGAACTAATAAGTGGAATAATTTCCTCGTAATATTTTTTCTGAAGAACTAGGTAGCTATTAAAGTTTCTTTTCTAACGGTGAGACATCCAGACGAGAGTGAGCTGGCAGCGTGAAGTCTTTGCGGTATACCTTTATAATGATGAATTTCTTTTTTTCCAAGCGCGATGCTTTTAAAGGATTTTCTGTTTCCCGACGTGAAATTATTACTTCACAGGATTCTGTACTTTTGCTGACAAGCGGAAAGCAAATTCAAGGGTCGAGTTATCGGAGGTTCGGTAAAACCGAAGGTTCGAGAAATCGAAGTTCCATACGCACTGATTACAATCTTGTGGAATGTAAACAAACCGCTGACGAAACCTTTCGCGCACATACATTCGCAGACTTTTTGTTGCTTGTTTAAGTTTTATTTAAAGGTAAATTGCTTTTCGTGAAAGAAGAAAGTATTCTTTTCTTTTAATCTTTCGGGTTCTATGAGTGAAATAGACTATGCATTGAAAATGGTTTTCGAAGGAAAGGCGCTTGTAGTTCACTGCATAATTTTAAAATATGCAAATTATCTGAAACTACCGTTGTCAAATTTCACGTCATTTTTCTTGCCTTGACACGGAAAACTTCTAAAGTCTAAAGTCTAAAGACCTTGGAAAACCAAGCAAACTTTACTTTTTTTAAACATGAGTCATGCGAGGGAAAGTTTCCAATTTGATTGTGTCACGTAACATTCTGCCTGTCACGCATTGAACATTTGCAAGTCTATTCATGCCCAGTGAATGAAAACTCTTTTATAGCGCTCTGAACTAATAAGTGGAATAATTTCTTCGTAATATTTTTTCTGAAGAATCGAGAGTGAGCTGGCGGCGATATAAATGACTGTTTCCCGACGTGAAATTATTACTTCACTGGATTCTGTACCTTTGTTGACAAGTGGTAAACAAATCATTTCTGAATCGAGCCGTGAACATTCAGAACCGAGTGTTGATATTAAATCACGAAACAGAACCGATAAAAAAAAAACATTACTTTGAATCAGATAAAAACCATTCTGAACCGATCGACATCAAAACAATAATAAGACAGTACTAGTGTGACCGGCGCTTGCGTTTTATTTTATATTTGCATCATACGTTACGGTACGCTAACTTTACTTTGGGGGGAAAGAGAAGCGTAAAACACACAGTTGTTGAAAATATTCGTATGTAATAAGTATTTGTTTGCTAGTGTAGTTTTAAAGATCGGTTCCACAAATAACTCAACTCTAGTTGAAATCCTCGGGTCTTTCAAGCTGAAGGAACACCGGAAATAGATAAGACCAACTTATATTAGGAATCCTAACCTCATCGGTATCTTGCACAAATAAAATCATATATTCCGTGAAGACAACACAACTTGCTCAGCTATATATGTACAGTTGAACCTAATACGGACACCTCTCTATTACAGACAGTTTTCTTGGTCCCGACAAAATGCCCATATATTCTCTATAAAGAAAACCTCTCTAATACGGACAATGGACACTAAATATCGGCCCCAGAGAGCAAATTCATACAAATTTAACCTCCTTATTACGGACACTCCAGTGATAATAGTTCCTATTCAATACAATTTATTTGTGGTTACAGATCAAAGTTAATCAAGTGCCCCATTGCCCATAAAATAGAAGTAGCATTTGTTTTCAATCAGCTGTTTATCGACATGCTATTGCCATTTGGTCTCATTTATCATCAAGATTTCTTATCGTCAGTGGAGCATTTCAAGTGACGTCATATTCATGACCTCTATAATATGGATACCTCTCTAATACGGACTCTTTGCTCCGTCCCTTCGGTGTCCGTATTAGAGAGGTTCAACTGTATTGTTTAGGCACCAAATTTATAATCTCAAATGAACAGATTGCGGAAAAAAAATCGACCATGTCGATTTCTGAGTTGAGTGGCTGCTAAAAGCGTGAATGGACACTGAACTATAGCTTTAGCCCCAAAATGTCTTTTTAATGTTCGTTTTTTCCTTGTTGCAACATTCAAACGTCTTATAAAATGATATATTTTACGCACTGATTACAATCTTGTGGAAAATAAACAAACAGCAGACGAAACCTTTCATGCGTGTGTTCGCTGACTTTTTATTTTGCTAGGTTTAAGTTTTAAATTGCTTTTCGTGAAAGAAGAAAGTATTATTTTCTTTAAATCTTTCGGGTTTCCTGGGCCTTTAACCTCTCTGGAACAATTCCCTCCGTGATGGGGTATGATTATTTGCTGGAACCACACATTCAGGGTTTGTACTCTCAACACCACTTTAGGTTGGGACAGTGGAATGTTAAGCCCCGGTCAAATGGCACATGATAGTCGATGATAGTTTAACTCACCTATAAACTATCATCAACTATCATGAGCTATCATGCGCCACGTGGTCAAATGGGAAAAACTATCATCGACTATCATGGAGAATTTGAACATGTTCAAAGTGAATGATAGTCGATGCTAGTGCATGATAGTTGGTGGTCAAACGGGAGCGCGAGCTTCACTATCATGGACATCGACTATCATAGTCGATGTCCATGATCATGTGCCGTTTGACCAGGGCTTTCGGGCAGACATCACTCTGTGCTGCCCTTTGGGACTCTGAGTTAGGTTAATGACTTCACAATTGTTCAAGAAAGAGACTTTCGCTTCATGCATTGTTTAATTTAGGCCAAACTATTCAGTAACAGTTGTGTTAGGAGCGAAATATGCTTAAAACGAAAATTGTACATGTTGATTGGAATTGCGTTGGAAATTAATATTAAAGACAACTTTGTGTAGAGTTGAAATACTTTTATTTTCTTTCCGAAGCTGTATATTTTTATGTTTATACGAGCATGGTCACGTTTGAGGCAAATTATTGAATTGAAGCTTTTGTCACGAAGCTGGTTGTCTTTCAGTGTCGTTGGCATACGTTATGTTTGCTGCATTATTAATTTCCCAAGGCATTTGACGAGGACCCTGTCTTTCAATCAGGAAAACGTAAAGGCTTCAGATGTTGTTATTGATGTTTTCTGAAATAAAAATGGTAAATACCGTGATCCGTTGATAAAAGGGGATATGTGCGAGGAAGATAATTTCTGGGAATAACTTTTTCTAGTTAACAATGCTAATTCAGGAAGTGTGTTTTTTGTCTAGGGTACGAGGATATTTTATTTAAGCTTTGCTTATTAGTAATGAACCGACGAGAAGAAGTTGACAAGCTTATTTACTAATGCAGAGTATTGCTTAGTGCATGAGCTAAAAGGTTGTGTATGATGGTCGTTAATCTCTCAGTGATCAACATAGATAGCTTTTCTAGGTTACGTCCATTAAGACGGTGCAATTTTGGCATGCACTGGAAGCTTACTATAAGCCTGCGAATATTCGTCATGAGACCTGATGTTTGTTTATCTTCGAGTGATCAACGTAGTTAGTCTGACTTATGTTTAAGTGTTATGAGGGAGAGGTGAAGCCTTACACGAGAAGTCGTTTGCATGTACAAGAGTAGAGTATTGATGTTTTACAAAATAATTTGATATCGTGATGTAGTACCTTTTCAACCGTTGAAAATCGTGCAGAGCTTCGTGTTGAAAGTTTTATCATCGACGTTCTCAAACAACAATTTGTAGAAGGTGGGTCATGATATAATTTTGTTATGTCAGCGCGAATGGTGCTGTGTCATCAAACACTTCGCGAATTACGTCAACTAAAAGGCTATGTCATCTCTTTGCTGTTGATGGAATATAAATTGTACATGAAAAAGTTGTTCGCCGACGTGATTGAAATAAGTAATTTAAATTGTTCTTTCAAGTAAAAGACCGTAAAAGGCTGTGTCATCATATAAAAGCAGGCTTGAGGTTGTTAATTGACGTAATTTAAATGGTATTGTGACAATTAGTGGTTGCAATTGTTACGTCAAGTAAAAGGCTGTGTCATCTCTTTGTTGTTGATGGAAAGATAAATTGTACATGTAAAAAGTTGTTCGCCCCTGTGATTGAAATGGTCTTTCCAGAATGAGTAGTTTAAATTTTTGTTTCAAGTAAAAGGCTGTGTAATGTCATTGTTAAATTTTGTTATATGAACGTGAGTGTTGCATGGTGTGTCATGTAACACTTCTCCGCAGTATTATTAAAATAGACGGGTTTAAGTTCACGTTTCTGTTCTCTGTTCGTTATTGATAAAAATATAAGGGGAATAGGTAGGAAGTTGTTCGCTGACGTGATTGAAACGGTATCACGAGAATTAGTGGTTTCAATTTTTACGTCAACTAAAAGGTTGTGTCATCTCTTTATTGTTGATGGAAAGATAAATTGTGCAACCTTTGACATGTACAGTTTACCGTATCTTTCCACCAACAACAAAGATGAAACTACTAATTATCACCAACGACGTCAATTATTTAAACAACCTCGTACCTATCTTAGTTCCCTTTATCTGTGACGAACAGATGACAGAACATGAACTTCAGCGCTCCATTCCAAAAACCTATTAAATCTTGGTATGTAAACGAAAGATAACATCATCTCATCAATAATCACAATTTCCGCTGTTTTGTAAAGAAAATATTCTCAGTTGATGATTTTAGCGTGTATTTGAAGTGTTTTTAATGTTAATAGAAGATTCCTGAACGTTGACTGAATAGTGCGTGTATTTGAAGTGTTTTTTTAATGGCTGCTACGCACATGCCCCGATTGAAATCTTTTCGTAAAATTCCTGTTTAGACAATGGTATTGATCTTTATGCGTTTATCCACTGAAATACGCTTATTACGTGGTAGACTTGCCAAAATCACCAAAACGCGAAAAACGGACTTTGAGAAAGTCTAATTACGTGGGTGTAAGTCCCGGGGTGTAAGTGTATTTGTTTGGGTAACCTATTATACCAGCCACGCGCGCGGGCGGCAATAAGCAAACGGGCCGGGGGATTAAATATATATTTCTTTGTTTGGATCACTATATACTTGAGGTTTATGCAGAGAAGGCGTTTGTCTTGTAGGGTCCATCGCCTTTTGTTTCTGAAGTGCACTATTGTTATTACGGTATT
Organism: Desmophyllum pertusum; assembly: GCA_029204205.1. NCBI lineage: Eukaryota > Metazoa > Cnidaria > Anthozoa > Scleractinia > Caryophylliidae > Desmophyllum > Desmophyllum pertusum. The sequence goes on along the minus strand of MU825429.1, from coordinate 106,324 downwards.
GAAGTTTTCTGAAGTAAATTTTAACTTTGGAAGTTTGCTATGGTTAGGTTATAGTAGAAGCAATAGAGCCGGATGCTAAATCTTTCTGGGAATGGAAATCAATACTAATTTTCAGTTTAATTAAATTTTCAAATAATCGTTAAAAGCTTGAAAGGCTCAAGCAATATCACAATAATTACATATAATTTGTTATGTCTGCGATTTTAAAGTTCTTAACGAAAATATTTCAATCGGGGCATGAATGTATGACCAAATAATTTGTCATCTCAGCACTTTATGGGTTCTACCTTGAGCATTTTTTTCAAAAGCTGGCACGGCGTTGGAATACTCAGAAGAGACTTTTCTGCTTTTGCAACTGTTCTTTCAAGGTACAGACGTTTAAACTGTCGTCTTTGAAAAGTTTGCAAAGTTAGCTTTTAAATTACGACAGCCAACCATGACGTTACCTTCTGAAAATATATATGCCAATTTCCTGAAATGATATCGATTTTAAGATTGAATCCTGCTTACTATATACATGTCAACAAAAAGTTATGAGAGATTTCCGGCCGTACGCGATTATCTTCAATATCAATAATTATTGATATTTAAGAAGATTTACAAAGGGATTGACTGTGATTCTTGCACACCGACGTCAACCTAATAATAGTTTAGACAAGCAGATAGATAATTCATGTTTTTCATATCCAAAAGCTGTTCTATCAATTTCGCAACCGTTTGGTTTGTATAGGTAACATAAATGTTTTATAGAACACACGTAGAAGGCACGCGATCTCTACTACAGAAAAGTACGCCAAAACATCAATACAGCCGCTTGTAATCCGCTGTAATTTTCTCATGTTACTGAGTTCACTGTGAGTTATTCTCTGTATTCTGTTGCAACAACTGTCTTGGAAACTGTCTCATTATGAATCTCATACAGTGAACAACAATAGAGAGGTTATTATGAAACCGACTAAGCGTTAATTTAAAAAGTGGGCTTACCTTGACAGCTTCCTTGGTCTCCGAGGTGGGAACGTATCAGTATGGAGAGATTTCTGCCCGTAGAAATAATTATATTTGACCTGATATACGCTTAGCTTTCAGTGGTAAACGTTCACTGGAGTTCATTGGCAGAATATAAAAGAGTGGGTTGCAGGTCTCGAAGAATCTTGAACTGACACTATGATTTTTCAGATATTCGAGTGGTCAACGCGAATTGAATACAAGTATAAAACCGTGACTTGTAGAAGCTTAGGTTCAAAACCGTGACAGTCATGTGTTGACAAAACTGAGATAAGACCAGAATTCCGATTTCTTTGTAAAGAAAACACAGATGTCCTCATTGATAAAAAAGAACGTAAACTTAATTGTAGTTTGTTCTGTGACCTGAGATTCCAAGAGACAAAAATTAGTGTGAGAAAAAGTAGGCTTGACCTCTGAGAAGAATTACATGTGTATTCACAATTGAGAGAGTCGAAGAAAAGCCATTGTACATGTATAAAAATGCGTGGAATTTAAAATAAATATATTTATGTTCTCTCTCAAATCAGCGAAGAACTCTTAATAACTGTTTGCTAGAGCACATCGATTAGAGATAACGACTTCATGTTCGTGTTCATTAACAACCCCGGCGTGAAAGCACTTGCATCTGCAAATACATTTAATAAGAATAAGAAGTTGTGAAAATCATCTAAATATATTATAAAATACAATACGAATATTTGCTCGCTCGACGTCTGAGGGATCAGGGTAATCAATCTGGGGCATCTGGCAAACATATGTAGCGGGTCAGTGTGACAAATTCAAATTGAAAGTTTGTGTTTGCTGGTCTTTGCTCCTAGCCTGCTGGTTTGTTCCATAGACATTAGTTTTATTTACCTGTCTCCAAAGCTAGCTGGTAATTTTATTATAATTTACCACAATCAAACAGTCGAATGTAACTTCATTCCATTCTTTTTATGTAAATAAACATTGCGTGTTCACGACTGGTACCCAAGCGTCTCCCTTCCCGCTTATACTCGATTTGAATTCATGATGTCATAGAGCAAGCACGCAAACCAGTTCCCAGGCTCTTACGTGAACTTCCCACTCGCCCGAGATGAGAAGAAAAGAACGCGGGTCTGTTTAAGTTTCACTTAAAAAAATGCTTTTCAAGAAAGAGTAATGTGACTCTTTTCTTTCAGTTCCCGTTGTGTATGCATTGGGGTGTCATTTCACTCATCACAAAAAAACTAACTAATAACTAAGTAAATTTGTTTTTGATGAACAAAAGCCACCAAACCCAAAGTGCTGGCTTAAATGATTCCAATCATCATGTGAGAAACGAATGCCACATAAGATAATATTAACATCTAAAACAGCTCACAAATGAAATAAATTTGTATGGATTTGGAGCGAGATTATTACAACCCAACAAGTTTTTTAATCACCTCAAATTCCAAAGTGTTATACTCAGTTATACTAATTTCTATGAAGACTAAACCGATTTGTCAAACCCTTTTGAAACAGCAAAGCATTAGTAAGCACAAATAAAGCCTTGTAAACAAGTCTATCTTTCCTCAAATTAGCTGGGTTTACTAGAATCATATCGGCCTTCCATTGATCGATCAGTTTTCCTGCAATCAGTACGTTTTAGTAACGACTTATCTATGTTGCTCACGCTATTTCCGAGAATCCACCTAATATGAGTGACTTCGAGGGGGCCCCAGTAGCCATTGAGTACGCGTTGCGGACCTATTTTTATTAAATTGCAATTCTTTGATAACTGTTTTCTTGTGCTCAAACGATCGGCCTCCTCGCTTATCAAACTCATTTAAAGCACAATTAAAGTCGCCACCTAGCAGTAATGTTTCATTTGCATAACTATTGAGAACAGAGTTGGACAAGTCTCTGAGGAAATGAATTTGTTGCGTCTGGTCGTTCGGTGCATAAATATTCACGAAAATAAACTTTCGGTTGTCTAGCAAAGTTTCGCTTAAAATGTATCTACCGTTTTTATTACGAATGACTTTATCGATGGACACATTGATCTTAGGTTTGAACAGGACCATTACACCACAGCTGTGGGTAGAACCATGGCTCTCAACTATTTTGCCGCCCCATTCAGCTTCCCAGATCTTAATAGTTTGAGCAGATGAGTATGTTTCTTGAAGAAAGATAACGTCTGAATTCTGTTAATGTAACCATCTAAATAACTGGCATCGTTTGGTAGTCTTGTTCAACCCGCTGACATTTAACGACAATATTTTAAGCTCCATGTAATAAAAACTGAATTACTGTAAACGTTGTGCGTTTTCCTGTTCGCTGATTTGATTTAGTAAAACAATAGATTGTATACATAGCTGGATTCAATAAATTATATCCGACAATTGACTGAATAAACGAGCAGTACTGTGGTTCACTTATAAACTTACACGTAAAACAGTTTACATAAAACGAGAAAAAACAAAAATACACATATGGCTTTCTACAATTAACGTTACCTGTATCAAAGTCGGCAATATTTCCTGTCTGAGACGAGCGTAAAGACCCTAATGGTTTCAACAAAGGATGTCAATTGTTTTTAACTCTAAATTAGCCACTTTCCATGATACGTCCATAGAGTGGAAATTTCTTGGTTTTTGGTCCGCGATAAACAGCGCCATCAACAACCAGTTTCTCCACGTTGAAGAAGGCTATCTTCTTTTCTTGTCTTGCTTGTTTTAATATGGGATGTAAGGCTTTTCTTATCTCATCTACTTCCTTGGTGAAATCATCTGCAACTCCGTATTTTACACCTTTTGGTAGGTTTCTGATATGAGATTTTATAAATTCTTTATCCTGAAAGAAGGTTACTTTCGCAATGATGGGCCTTGATTGCGCCTTCTTTTGAGTATTAACAGTATTAGGGCGTGTTGGAATTTGGTGGACTCTCTCAAAATTAATCTCTTCAAGTTCATTGTTTGTTATTTGCATTTCGTTCTCAAAAATGTTCTCAGTTTTGTCTCAGTGTCACTTGGAGATTCATCATCAGCCGAAGAATTTGATGTTGTTGCGACGGTTGAAGCACTCTTGCTTGATAATTCGCCGCTCCAGCTCATCTAGTTTAACAATCTTCTCTTTCACAGCCACCAGTTCTTCAGTGGTTGATTTGACTTGGGATTTTAAATCTGTTACCTTTGCCTGCGTAAACTCAAGGCTTTGCTTCATGCTTTGCTTGTCTTCTTCAAGCTGAGTTATTCTGGCACGCAGATTTTCAATTTCAGGCATTAGTAACAGCACTTTGTCAAGCTTCTCTTGAATGCTATCTAGTTTACTGTTGCAGGTTGTGCAGCTATGTTGTGCTTGTTCTTCGCTCGCCATTTCGTCGTCCGTTTGAGAACCTTGTTGTCTTATTCGCTTTCTTTGCCAGTTTCCATGACCTTTTCCCTCACTTTCGGTTGGCAATTATGGCTCTTCACCTGTTCCTTCACTTTCCGTTGGCATTTTTAGCACAGAGTGGAACGAAGTGTAACTCTGGGTTATTTGAATGGTTTAGGGAGATTACATTCACTATGGCAATATGGCAATATGGTATCTATGGTGTAAACTAATCGATAATCAATCGATATTTATTAATCAAGCCATGAATTGGTTCGAGTTTGCGGGAGTTTCGAGAAATCGGGAGTAAAATTATAGGGTTTGAGTGAAGCAAATGCAAGGGAAACGGCTTTTGGTTCGAGTTATCGGGAGGTTTGACAAACAGAGGGTTCGAGAAATCGAAGTTCCACTGTATTTTACACACTGATTAGTGATTACAATCTTGTGGAATGTAAACAAACTTTAACGTGCGTGTTCGCGGACTTTTTTTGCTGATTTAAGTTTTATTTAAAGGTAAATTGCTTTTCGTGAAAGAAGAAATTATTCTTTTCTTTTAATCTTTCGGGTTCTATGAGTGAAATAGATTATGCATTGAAAACGTTTTTCGAGGGAAAGGCGGCTTGTATTGTCGGTCTTCACTGCGTAATTTTAAAATATGCAAATTCAGAAACTGCCGTAGTCAAATTTCGCGTCATTTTCGATCATCCGGGTATCGCAAATCTTTCTTATCTTGACAGGGAAAACTTCTAAAATAACACATGTCTAAAGACACGGGGTTGGAAAACCAAGTATTAAAAGTTTACTTTTTTAAAACATGAGTAATGCGAGCGAAAGTTTCCAATTTGATTGTCACGTAACATTATGTCTGTCACGCATTGAACATTTGCAAGTCTATTCATGCATGCCCAGTGAATGAAAACTCTTTCATAGTTCTATGAACTAATAAGTGGAATAATTTCCTCGTAATATTTTTTCTGAAGAACTAAGTAGCTATTAAAGTTTATTTTCTAACGGTGAGACATCCAGACGAGAGTGAGCTGGCGGCGTGAAGTCTTTGCGGTATACCTTTATAATGACTAATTTATTTATTTCCTAGCGCGATGCTTTTAAAGGAAGCTAAAGGAATTTTATGTTTCCCGACGTGAAATTATTACTTCACAGGATTCTGTACCTTTGTTGACAAGCGGCAAGCAAATACAAGGGTCGAGTTATCAGGAGGTTCGAGAAACTGAGGGTTCGAGAAAGAACTGATTACAATCTTGTGGAATGTAAACAAACCGCTGATGAAACCTTTCGCGCGCGTGTTCGCAGGACTTTTTGTTGCTTGTTTAAGTTTTATTTAAAGGTAAATTGCTTTTCGTGAAAGAAGAAAGTATTCTTTTCTTTTAATCTTTCGGGTTCTATGAGTGAAATAGATTATGCATTGAAAACGGTTTTCGAGGGAAAGGCGCTTGTATTGTTCGGTCTTCACTGCGTAATTTTAAAATATGCAAATTCTGAACTCACTCACCCCGACTACCATAGTCAAATTTCACGTCATTTTCGATCGTCCGGGTATCGCAAATCTTTCTTGCCTTGACACGGAAAACTTCGAAGATAACACGTCTAAAGACACGGAGTTGGAAAACAAAGCAAAGTTTAATTTTTTTAAACATGAGTCATGCGAGCCGGAGCGAAAGTTTCCAATTTGATTGTGTCACGCAGTAACATTATGTCTGTCACGCATTGAACATTTGCAAGTCTATTTGTGCCCAGTGAATGAAAACTCTTTTATAGCGCTATGAACTAATAAGATGAATAATTTCTTCGTAATATTTTTCTGAAGAACTGAGAGTGAGCTGGCGGTGTGAAGTCTGGCGGTATAAATGGCTGTTTCCCGACATGAAATTATTACTTCACACGGTTCTGCTCCTTTGTTGACAAGTGGTAAACAAATAATTTCTGAATCGAGCCGTGAACATTCAGAACCGAGTGTTTTGATAATAAATCATGAAACAGAACTGATAAAAAAAACCATTACTTTGAATCAGATAAAAACCATTTCGAACTGAGCGACATCAAAACAATAATAAGCGTGCGTGACCGGCGCTTGCGTTTTCTTTTATTGCATCATACGTTACGGTACGCTAACTTTACTTTTGGGGAAAAGAGAAGCGTAGAACACACAGTTGTTGAAAATATTCATATGTAATAAGTATTTGTTTGCAGTGTAGTTGTAAAGATCGGTGTTAACGTTCCACAAATAACTCAACTCTAGTTGAAATCCTCGGGTCTTTCAAGGTCTTTCAAGCTGAAGGAAAACCGGAAATAGATAAGACCAAGAGATAAGAACTTGTCATTTCTGGTTTTAATATTTTGAGCCAATTTCAGCTAGTTTTTGAAGATGTTAGGAATCCTAACCTCATCGGTATCTTGCATAAATAAAATCATATATTCCGTGAAGACAACACAACTTGCCCAGCTATATACAGCTGTTTCGAGAAAGGTTGTCGGAAAAAAGCGCACGCGACAATCCCGAAAGGTAATCTGAGATATGATCAATGAATTTTCATAAGTCAAATAAATACATCAAACCCGCGATGCCTACTTTTGTTTCTTTCTTTTAGCACTCGCAAACATACGTCCATGGCGTCTCTTGCCATTTTCTCAGATTTTCCTGAAACGCTGAAGTCAAGGAACCGTGAACTTAAAACTACCCACAATACCTTTCGGGATTGTCGCGTGCGCTTTTTTCCGACAACCTTTCTCGAAACAGCTGTATGTACAGTCAAACCTCTCCTTGCGGACACCTCTCTAATACGGACACCTCTCTGACCTCTCTATTACAGACAGTTCCCTTGGTCCCGGCAAAATTCCCATATATTCTCTATAAAGAAAACCTCTATATTACGGATCCTCTCTAATATATACGGACAACGGAAACTAAATATCGGCCCCAGAGAGCAAATTCATACAAATTTAACTGCCTTATTACTGACACTCCAGTGATAACAGTTCCTATTCAATACAATTTCCTGTTTGTGGTTACAGATCAAAGTTAATCAAGTGTCCCATTGCCCATACAATAAAAGTAGCATTTGTTTTCAATCAGTTTATCAACATGCTATAATTTGGTCCCATTTATCATCGAGATTTCTTATCGTCAGTGGAGCATTTCAAGTGACGTCATATTCATGACCTCTATAATACGGACACCTCTCTAATACGGACACTTTGCTCCATCCCTTCGGTGTCCGTATTAGAGAGGTTCAACTGTATTGTTTATATTAGGCACCAAATTTATAATCTCAAATGAACTAGATTGCGGAAAAAAATCGACCATGTCGATTTCTGAGTGGCTGCTAAAGGCGTGAACGGACACTGAACTATAGCTTTAGCCCAAAAATTTTTAATGTTCGTTTTTCCTTGTTGCAACATTCAAACGTCTTATAAAATGATATATTTTACACACTGATTACAATCTTGTGGAAAATAAACAAACAGCAGGCGAAACCTTTCATGCGTGTGTTCGCTGACGTTTTTTGCTAGGTTTGTTTTAAATTGCTTTTTGTGAAAGAATAAAGTATTATTTTCTTTAAATATTTCGGGTTTCCTGGGCCTTTAACCCCCCCACCTCTCTGGAACAATTCCCTCCGTGATGGGGGTATGATTATTTGCTGGAACATTCACACACATTCAGGGTTTGTACTCTCACCACTACTTTAGGTTGGGATGGAATGTTAAGCCCTGGTCGAAACGGCGCATGATAGTCGATGACAGTTTAACATGACCTATAAACTATAATCAACTATCATCAACTGTCATGCGCCGCGTGGTCAAATGGGAAAAACTATCATCGACTATCATGGAGAATTTGAACATGTTCAAAGTGAATGATAGTCGATGCTAGTGCATGATAGTTGGTGGTCAAACGGGAGCACGAGCTTCACTATCGTGGACATCGACTATCATGTGCCGTTTGACCAGGGCTTTCGGGGCTGACGTCACTCTGTGCTGCCCTTTGGGACTCTGAGTTGGTTTTTAAGGTTATTTGCCCTTGTTGAGAGCGAGAATTTACACAAGGGAAGGCGGAGCACTCAAAGTCGTGGACCGCTATCTTTCGCTACCAGTCCCAGTATTTTGGCATTTGTATACAGTGGAACGTTAACCCTGCCTTATTACCACTCCATTAATACGACCACTTCATTAATATGGCCACTTTTTTGGCACAAATAACAGCTCAGTCGATTTCTTATCTGAATGGTCCTGTCCTTACCCAGTCTGCGATCCAGAACAACATCAGTTTGTTAAATTCACATTATTTCAGCCTTGAATATGTTTGTTGATTTAAAGATAAAATCTCTGCTTTGTCCAACAATTTGTGGCCCACACAGCCGGAGGATACCAAAATTTAATGTTGCATGAAACACTATTCCTGTAGAAGTGTTGCGTTACAAAACATCACATGCAGTGATGCGGAAGAAGCCCATATAACACAAACACATATAATTCTGAATGAATGTACTTCTTAACTGAGTGGATTTGAAAAAAACATGGTTGTTAGGTTTTCGCTTGAGTGCGGCCTACTGCAGTCGTTCAAGGTTGAGGGGGGACTTCCGTCATGGCTTGCCCTGTGACGTAGCCCTGAGGGGTGGCTATCAGTTGGTGGTTGCCACTGACCAGGTGTCCAAAGCATGGGGGTAGGGGGGGGGGGGGGGTGTTTTGGACACTACGGTTGGCGGACTTTATGTATTTTTGGTCCGACTTAGGACTGCCTCGCTCCCAGTCGAGTGACCTGTTGTAAATGTTTTCTGAGCAGGGATTGGCTTCCCTGCACAGGTTGGTCAGTCCTGCAGTTGTACAGCCCGTGTCTGCAGATCAGGTGCCAATCTGGAGGGCTGGGGGGGGGGGGGGGTGGGTGGGAGTTGAAGCAGTTTTAGTGCATAAATTTTAGTTCCTGCGGACACGTTCTTTTCAGATATATATATGTTGCATAAAAAAACGGCACCCGTAAAAAAGCAGCTTTTTCACAATAAAAAAGCTGCTTTTTTTACGTAAAAAAGCTGCACTTTTACGTAAAAGTGTCGTTTTCTTACGTAAGAATGCTGTCTTTTGAAATATATAATTTGTAACGTTTCAGCCTTCGTACAGATTTATTTTGTAAGTAAACGGTCCCGAATCTCTAATATGTAATGCTTCTTGACAATATAATGCCTTAATATTCGAGTCAAGCCGGTTACTTTGAGGGAGTCCTGCGGACCGTTTTTTTACGGCACGAACTTGTAAGAAAACGGTACAGAACCTCTAAGTGGGAATGTTTCCTAGTACCAATGGGTCTGAAACTTAGCGAAGGTTTTACATGATATGAGAACAATTTTTCAGAGCATTAATTTGAATCAAACGTGGTAATTAATTTTCAGCGAGTCATGCAGACCGTTTTTTTACGGCACGAACTTGTAAGAAAACGGTACGGAACCTCTAAGTCGGAAAGTTACATACCAATGGGTCTGAAACTTAGCGAAGGTTTTATGTGAAATGAGAACAATGTTTCAGTGCATTAATTTGAATCAAACGAGGTTATTAGTTTTCAGCGAGTCATGCGGACCGAAGCGAAGCAAAGGTTTACGAGATATGAAAGCAATTTTCGAACCAAACCAAGTGAGTGTTTTGAGCAAGTCCCGGTGAAAGTGCGTGATTTGCCTCATAACTTGCAAGACGGCAGACCGAAGCTATAATATGTACTGTTTCCTACCAAATTGTCTGAAATTTGACTGGGTGTTTAGATTCTGTAACAGTAATAATTCACTGCTCTGAAATTCAAAATAAACGTACGAGGTGACGTGGTTAATTTTAGCGGACTGTTTTATTTTTACGGCTCTTATGAGCAGGTCAATTTAAGGTGGCTCATCTCAGTTTTGCAAAGGCATACCTTCCCGAATTTGAACGGCTGATACTTCGCTGTCAGAGCACCGTCTGACTAGCTACTTCACCTCTTTACTAGAAATAGAATGAACTTTCCAAAAAGGTAGTTTTGATTGGCATCGGTGTTACCATAGCAACGCAGCGATGACGTCATGCATTTTACATGTGACCATTTTTCTCGACATCTAGACGTAAACTTTTAAAACCACCTTATGTTCCTTGAAGCCTAGATGTAGTTCTTCACGATTAAGAATTTTTAAAAAATTATATGAGAGCATTTTGGAATAAAATGGGGTTGAATATTTTCATTAAAAAATTAAATATTCACCTTACGTTTGTTTAATTCGTTGATACCAATGTCTTCTTAACTGATTGAGGTAATGTTTTTACCACATATTATACCTGTGACATAGGACTGTTTTCTGTCAGAGTTTCTTTGAAAATTGCTTCATTCGATTTCATTTCATGTAGACAGAAGTAATCCCTGCTAGATTCGCATTTTACTCAACGTAGTAACATATTTGTTACGGAAGCTGTAATCTATTACGCTTTCTCTGGAATTTTCAAGTGGATTGAATCATTTTAAGGGTACGAAATAAAAATAAAAATACAAACACGTTTACATTCATCCGCACAATCGTTTTTGCTATATTATTTGTTGACAGCTGATCTCTTTCAGAAATTTCTCTTTTGTCTATATTCAGGCAAATGAATGCAGAATGTTGATAATCAAAGGAGTTTTTACATTTTTGCGATTATGTGATTGTCCAAAAAGTTTATTTTCTGCGTGACTACAGATTTATGTTAATTTCCATTGTACTAACAGAATTTTTATGAGCAGCGTTTTTGGAGCAACGAAACTTTGCAAGCAAGCGTCGTAGGCGCACACAAATATTTGTAGAGGGTGAGTCATGATTGCCAACGAGCCAGCCGGCTGGCGAGGCGGCAGAGAATAGTGCCGCGCGAAGAAGTGGTTTTGCAGAAAAAAACTCGAAAAGCTTGCAAAAATTGTAGCATCATGTAACCGTGTAACCAACCTAATATTGAGCCAATAGCAAGGCCGGAACTAAATAGGGCCAATGAGCGAGCCAATGGAAAAACGTGTTAGATCTTATTGTGACCACGTGGTGTGACGTCGTTGCTTTGGTGTCGTTTACTCGCAAAGGGTCCGCAAAGAACTGGCGTGTTTTGAACAGGCGACTCGTTGTTTTGGCGTCGTTGTGGTGTGCAAGGATAACCGCCAGGATAACCTCAGTGTACTTGGATTGTGCAAGCATCCGTTGGTTGGAGAACGTAAGTTGTTTTTCTTTTTTCGCTTTTGTGTTTATTGAACTGTGAATCGAACTAGCGTGTTCGCTTCTCAATTGAACGAGCGTGTTCATCAATACTGTATTATTGCAAGTTAAAGTTTCATTTTCGTTTATCATGGTCTTTGAACACATCAGTGTGGACCAAAATTTCAAATTTGTTTACCATGTTCTTGTTGGTTCAGATGCTACAATGAATGAGTAAAACCATTCAGATTCGTTTACATGTTCAAGTTATTAAATGCCCTTACTTACGATTATTAAGCTCTCAAATACTTTAGTATGTTCCTTTTCACAAAGATGTAATTACATATGATCATTAAGACCCCCTGTTTATATGGAACAAAAGGGGTTCTCTGCTTATGCCTACTTTCAGTAAAAAAAAAACTTTTGTGTTTATGGCAACCAAACCAGCCCACCATTTCATTACAACAGAAAGAAAATTTTATCTAGAAATACATGTTTTTGTTGGTAAAAGTGTTATCACTTATGTAACATTAGTAATGTTGAGATTCAAATGTATTCAACATATTTTCAGTTGTGAATAAAGGCTTTATATTAAAAAAAAAATACTCATTTCATAGCTTCCTCTGATTTTATTCATCCCAAAAAGATACACCTAGTTAGCTAGCCTGCGAGCAAGCTCTCTGTGGGGTTTTTGGGGGGTGGGGGTGGGGGTAGCGGGAGAGGAAGGGGGTTTTTGAGGGGCGGCATTCAAAACTCTGAGACATGCTGGCAAGCTCTCCTTCCTCTCCCGCTACCCCCACCCCCTACCCCCCAAAAACCCCACAGAGAGCTTGCTCGCAGGCTACTAGTTAGCGAGCTTTATTTCGTGAATACATGTATAAAAAACAAGCAAACCACTTCATTTGTGCGTAAAAATATATATATATGCTGCTAGCAGAGCGTTGAAATTTCATGCAGATGATTCGGTAATTTTGTTATTTTTTTTCCATATCATTTTGATACATCCAACCTTGTTCGTCACGACACTCTTCAAAACTTTATAGCAGGTTCTTTAAAAATGCCATAACACCGTGGTAGCTGACTCTCTTCTCTGTAAACCTTTATACATGTATCATCACTTTTTGGAATAAATTTTCCAAAATAATTCTCAGAACGAAGAGAACAACGAAACTGTCAAAAACATAATCCCCTTGCCACACAAAACATAAATCATTTGCTCGTTGGCACTCTATTGGTAGATATACCTAGTATAATTTTGTTATGTCAGCGCGAATGGTGCTGTGTCATCAAACACTTCGCGAATTACGTCAACTAAAAGGCTATGTCATCTCTTTGCTGTTGATGGAAATATAAATTGTACATGAAAAAGTTGTTCGCCGACGTGATTGAAATAAGTAATTTAAATTGTTCTTTCAAGTAAAAGACCGTAAAAGGCTGTGTCATCATATAAAAGCAGGTTCGAAGTTGTTAATTGACGTAATTTAAATGGTATTGTGACAATTAGTGGTTGCAATTGTTACGTCAAGTAAAAGGCTGTGTCATCTCTTTGTTGTTGATGGAAAGATAAATTGTACATGTAAAAAGTTGTTCGCCCCTGTGATTGAAATGGTCTTTCCAGAATGAGTAGTTTAAATTTTTGTTTCAAGTAAAAGACTGTGTAATGTCATTATTAAATTTTGTTATATGAACGTGAGTGTTGCATGGTGTGTCATGTAACACTTCTCCGCAGTATTATTAAAATGGACGGGTTGAAGTTCACGTTTCTGTCATCTGTTCGTTATTGACAAAAATATAAGGGAATAGGTAGGAAGTTGTTCGCTGACGTGATTGAAATGGTATCACGAGAAGTGGTTTCAATTTTTACGTCAACTTATAAAAAGGCTGTGTCATCTCTTTATTGTTGATGGAAAGATAAATTGTGCAACCTTTGACATGTACAGCAACATCAACAAACAACAACAACAAAGAGATGACAAAGGCTTTTACTTGACGTAAAAATTGAAACCACTAATTATCACCAACGATTTAACCAATTATTTAAACAACCTCGTACCTATCTTAGTTCCCTTTATCTGTGACGAACAGATGACAGAACATGAACTTCAGCGCTCCATTCCAAAAACCTATTAAATCTTGGTATGTAAACGAAAGATAACATCATCTCATCAATAATCACAATTTCCGCTGTTTTTGTAAAGAAAATATTCTCAGTTTTTTTAATAGAAGCTGCCAAATGAGCTTTGTGAGCCAGTTTACCAGAACCCAGTAATTCTTTATAGTGCGTGTATTTGAAGTGTTTTTTTAATGGCTGCTGCGCACATGCCCCGATTGAAATCTTTTCGTAAAATTCCTGTTTAGACAATGGTATTGTTCGTATGACGACTGCACTTGAGACTTCCGCTTCATTGATCTTTATGCGTTTATCCACTGAAATATGCTTATTACGTGGGTGTAAGTGTATTTGTTTGGGTAACCTATTCCGTACCAGCCATGCGCGCGGGCGGCAATAAGAGAACGGGCCGTGGGATTAAATATATATTTCTTTGTTTGGATCACTATATACTTGAGGTTTATGCAGAGAAGGCGTTTGTCTTGTAGGTTCCATCGCCTTTTGTTTCTGAAGTGCACTATTGTTATTACGGTATTGACGTTTTCTGAAGTAAAGTTTAACTTTAAAAGTTTGCTATAAACAAGGAGAAGCAAGGATTTATGCGGGAGGTAGATTTGTTTGGTTAGGTTATAGTAGAAGCAATAGAGCCGGATGCTAAATCTTTCTGGGAATGGAAATCAACACTAATTTTCAGTTTAATTAAATTTTCAAATAATCGTTAAAAGCTTGAAAGGCTCAAGCAATATCACAATAATTACATATAATTTGTTATGTCTTCGATTTTAAAGTTCTTAGCGAAAAGATTTCAATCGGGGCATGAATGTATGACCAAATAATTTGTCATCTCAGCACTTTATGGGTTCTACCTTGAGCATTTTTAAGATGTTTGTTCAGCAAAAGCTGGCACGGCGTTGGAATACTTAGAAGAGACTTTTCTGCTTTTGCAACTGTTCTTTCGAGGTACAGAAAACTGTCGTCTTTGAAAAGTTTGCGAAGTTTAAGCTTTTAAAATACGACAGCCAACCATGACGTTACCTTCTGAAAATATATACGCCAATTTCCTGAAATGATATCGATTAAGATTGAATCCTGCCTACTATATATATGTCAACGATTGACTGTGATTCTTGCACACCGACGTCAACCTAATAATAGTTTCTAAGCAGATAGATAATTCATGCTTTTCAAATCCAAAAGCTGTTCTATCAATTTCGCAACCGTTTGGTTTGTATAGGTAACATAAATGTTTTATAGAACACACGTAGAAGGCACGCGATCTCTACTACAGAAAAGTACGCCAAAACATCAATACAGACAGCCGCTTGTTATCCGCTGTAATTTTCTCATGTTACTGAGTTCACTGTGAGTTATTCTGTTGCAACAACTGTCTTGGAAACTGTCTCATTATGAATCTCATACAGTGAACAACAATAGAGAGGTTATTATGAAACCGACTAAGCGTTAATTTAAAAAGTGGGCTTACCTTGATCCAGCTTCCTTGATCTCCGAGGTGGGAACGTATCAGTATGGAGAGATTTCTGCCCGTAGAAACAATAATTATTATATTTGACCTGATATACGCTTAGCTTTCAGTGGTCAACGTTCACTGGAGCTCATTGAATATGAAAGAGTGAGTTGCAGGTCTCGAAGAATCTTGAACTGACACTATGATTTTTCAGATATTCGAGTGGTCAACGCGAATTGAATACAAGTATAAAACCGTGACTTGTAGAGGCTTAGGTTCAAAACCGTGACAGTCATGTGTTGACAAAACTGAGATAAGACCAGAATTCCGATTTCTTTGTAAAGAAAACACAGATGTCCTCATTGATAAAAAAGAACGTAAACTTAATTGTAGTTTGTTCTGTGACCTGAGATTCCAAGAGACAAAAATTAGTGTGAGAAAAAGTAGGCTTGACCTCTGAGAAGAATTACATGTGTATTCACAATTGAGAGAGTCGAAGAAAAGCCATTGTACATGTATAAAAATGCTCGGAATTTAAAATAAATGTATTTATGTCCCCTCTCTCAAATCAGCGAAGAACTCTTAAAGCCAAGCTTTAATTGTTTGCTAGAGCACATCGATCAGAGATAACGACTTCATGTTCACGTTCATTAACAACCTCTAAAAAGAATAAGAAGTTGTGAAAATCATCTAAATATATTATAAAATACAACACGAATATTCGCTCGCTCGACTTCTGAGGGATCAGGGTAATCAATCTGGGGCATCTGGCAAACATATGTAGCGGGTCAGTGACAAATTCAAATTGAAATTTTGTGTTTGCTGGTCTTTGCTCCTAGCCTGTTAGTTTGTTCCATAGTCATTAGTTTTATTTACCTGTCTCTAAAGCTAGCTGGTAATTTTATAATTTACCACAATCAAACAGTCTAAATATGTAACTTACTTCATTCCATTCTTTTTATGTAAATAAACATTGCGTGTTCACGACTGGTACCCAAGCGTCTTCCTTCCCGCTTATACTCAATTTGAATTAATGATGTCATAGAGCAAGCACGCAAACCAGTTCCCAGGCTCTTACGTGAACTTCCCACTCGCCCGAGATAACGCGGGTCTGTTTAAGTTTCACTTTAAAAATGCTTTTCAAGAAAGAGTAATGTGACTCTTTTCTTTCAGTTCCCGTTGTGTGTATGCATTGGGGTGTCATTTCACTCATCACACAAAGCTAACTAAGTAAATTTGTTTTTGATGAACAAAAGTCACCAAACCCAAAGTGCTGGCTTAAATGATTCCAATCATCATGTGAGAAACGAATGCCACATAAGATAATTAACATCTAAAACAGCTCACGTGAGATAATGAAATAAATTTGTATGGATTTGGAGCGAGATTATTACAATGCGAATCTAGCAGGAATTACTTCTGTCTACATGAAATAAAATCGAATGAAGCAATTTCGAAGAAACTCGGACAGAAAACAGTCCTATGTCACAGGTATAATATGTGGTAAAAACATTACCTCAATCAGTTAAGAAGACATTGGTATCGACGAATTAAACAAACATAAGGTGAATATTTAATTTTTTTAATGAAAATATTCAACCGCATTTTATTCCAAAACGCTCTCATATAATTTTTTAAAAATTCTTAATCGTGAAGAACTACATCTAGGCTTCAAGGAACATAAGGTGGTTTTAAAAGTTTACATCTAGATGTCGAGAAAAATCGTCATATGTAAAATGCATGACGTCATCGCTGCATTGCTATGGTAACACCGATGCCAATCAAAACTACTTGTTTGGAAAGTTCATTCTATTTCTAGTAAAGTGGTGAAGTAGCTAGTCAGACGGTGCTCTGACAGCGAAGTATCAGCCGTTCACATTAGGGAAGGTATGCCGTTGCAAAACTGAGATGAGCCACCTTAATTAGGGTTTTGTTAACTGCAGGTCTATTATTGTATAACCTTTTATGATTGTAGACTTTTATTCTTTGACAATAGCCTTTAGTTCTTATTACAGATTACACTTAAAAATATGTCCATGCTTTAACACATTTCCTCTCGTGTTTCACTTGGTATAGTCTTGACATCTAAAAAAGTTTATAACAAAAAAAGACTAAAAGAAAACAGAATGCATGTGAATACAATTTACTAATAAAATGTGTAAGGTCTAGTTAATTCTCATTGCGCAGAAGTAACTACCTCTAGATGGACAAAATTGTTACTTTGCATTTCTAACTAGCTTAACATTATTATCGCATTAGTAACATCGTCCTTAGTAAAGTTCGTGAATTTTGTCTGCCTTGTCACCGATTAAACCAAAAGAGTCGGTCATTAACCTTGTGTCAAGGTGTTCTTTGGCCAAGTTAAAAACTTTCTCACAGAGCCCTGCATTCCACTCCTTTCTGTAACCTTCAGTTGTTGAGTTCTCGATGAGATCTGTTATTTCCTCTAGAGTGGAATTTGTTGTGAAACCTCGTTTCTGCGTCTGGTGAATAAACATTCTTGCCAACTCTTCACAAGAGTAGTCGGGAAAACGGAAGGTTGTTCTGATCCTGCGCTTAAACCCCGGGTTTAATTTCATGAACTCCTCCATTTCCGCCGGATATCCAACGAAAATCATCACTGGATTCCCAATCTCGTACCGTTTCTTTACGAGTTTCAAGGCCTTAAAAAAACGGACCGTGTTGGTTTCTCAAAAACGAAAACTCGCTAGGGTCACGGATTTAAGTATTAAATTGTTTGTTGCAAAGCAAGTTAATATCACACTAAGTTTCACACCGATTTATTGTAAACTTCAAGAGAGAGCGCTCGTACCGTTTCTTTACGAGTTTCAAGGCCGTATATGTATATATATACCTGTGGATGTGGTTTAGGCTACATACTATTTGTTCAAGCAAACTTTCATAGTGGAGATGAGTTAATTTCACAGTTCTGAGTTGATAATTAACGATGGCAAGTGTTGTCATTTGCCCACCTATCCATCACATATACAGTGTACAATGCATTTGACCCACTCTCAAGGTATTTATTAATGTTTTTACAGGCAGAACTGGCGTGCTCATTGCTTGCTACCTTGTGTTCTCTGAGAGAATTGGATCAGATGAGGTCAGTCATATCGATTCTTATAATCGATCACATTATCTTTGAAATTTTACATTTTCATCTACTGTAGGATGACGTTGTCTGTCTGGAGCACATTTTGCCTACCGTTTACTTCCTCAAACTTCAAAATATCAACTCCTCATCTTTTTAGTGTAACTATTACTGCAATAATGTACAAAAATGTAGGTTCTTCAAACTGTGTTTGATGACAGAGAACACACACTAATAGTGTGTTAGGTGTTACCTGTGTTTTCCTAAGGCAAAAAACAATTTACATATGTTTCCATTTTCCGCCATTTTGTTACTAAAAATAGCTCAAAATGGCGGAAAATGGAAATGGAAAATCAATACACCATAACTTTTGATTGGATCAACACATTTCAGATATTTTTTCAGTTTCAGCATCCTTGTGGCATGTTCTTTCAGAAACTGTCAAATGTTCCATGACTTAAAAAATTTGGCACCAACTTTGTGACATCATTTTCCCGCCAAAAATTTCGAAATTTGAAAAACAAAAAACATACGATTTTTTAGAATGTCGAGTTCTATATTATTGTAAAATTTCAGGTAACCTGCATCAAAACATGAAAAATCGTTTTGGGGTCACTTTGTTCCCACCGTGAAAAGTATGGGTTTTCTATGAAGTCGATTAGCGTTTTCAATCGTTTTAGTGTGGGCAGTGCAAGGCCAAAACGTAAATTAAAATGTGTGGGTTTTCAAACAAAAATATATTAGTGTGGACAGGGCTTGGGGGTAAAAGGTGGGAGATGGTGGTGGTGTTGCAGGCTACCAGCTGTCTTGTCAAGTGGCTTATTTTCATTCCTTTCTTCTGTAGGCAATACACAGAGTACGATCAAACAGGTCAGTAGAATGCATACAGACATCAGATAGCACTGGTATGGGAGCATTCATTATTTATCTAGAGGGGCAGCTTAAATTTCTCCCTTGCATTTTCTGAAAGCACCCCCCTGATTGTCTTAGTGAAGTTCTTGTGGCGCCCCTTATGTGAGATCCTGCAAACAAAGGTAAATTGTTATGAGCCATGGCCCTCTCTCACGTTCAACTGACATCTTCTAAAATGGCTAATACAGGTATATTTTGCATCTCGATCAGTATTTTAAGTATGTTAATAAACAAAAATTATGTAAGTTACGTAAGACAATGTAATGTAAAGTGATGTAATGCAAGTGCAACTTTTAATGTAAGTGCTGTAATTTAAGTGTTTAGTTTGTGTTGTGTGACTTATGTGAATAGAGAAATATATATAAAAAATGATTTTATGACATTAATTTTGTGGGAGAAACATGAGGTGTAGTGAAAGTGAGGGGATGCCAAGCTTTCTTAGAATGACTCTTCAGCTCGATTTATAGCTTGTAAGAGTTCCAAATAGAAGAAATAACCTTCGAGAATACTTGACTTCCGGAGAATCTTTGAAGGGCTGAAATGCGTGTTTGGATAAAGTTTTTCAATTTTCAAAGCACAAACTGCGGACTTCGACTGATGTTGATTTCGGGACAGTACATGTCGTTTTTTCACTTTATTTGCTTTATACAAATTGTATGAATTGCATCTGTAATAGATTCATAAAAAAGGAGAAAGAAAAAAAGAAGTAAGACGTCGTAAATTGTAAAAATAGATTTTTCGTTTTCATACTTCTGGGATTTGAACCGGCGACCTTCGAATTTGAAGTCCACGTCGTTAACCGCTCGACTACTATGACGCACTTTACATTGTAACTTTGAACTACCGTGGGCTTGGCTTGTAGGGTCAATCGATCGGGAAATTTGCCGTGGCATGTACAAACTTCCAAGGCCTAATAACATGGAAAATTACCTCTTTGAAGCTGAGAATGAAAAGAAAAAACACCCATGAATTTCTCAGTGGCCTCAAAATGGATGGGAAAAGAATTTGGGCCGCATCAATCGACCGGCGGCGCTTCAAAATTTAAGTTATAAGCTTACGTTTGAATAAGCTTTACACAGACTTATGGATCTTCTCAAGACTTCTGAAAGCGAAATGGTAATGTACTTTAATTTATTGCTTTGAATGTGGATGGAATTACATGTAGTGGATGGATTTTTAAAACCATACATTGATCAAATAACTGCAATTTATTCTACGTAAGCAGATGAACTTTTCTTCATTTTGAAATAGCTTTAATATAATGTTCGTTTAAGCTTATATTAAAATTTCAGCTGTATTATCACAGATCTAGAGCTATTTCGAAGATTCAAATACGGAATATTACCGTGAAATCAAAAACATTTATTCCATGTGTACACATGTAAGCGTAAGTTTAATAACAGCTAGATGATGTATTTTTTATTTTCGATAATACTGTAGATTGGAATATCATTCACAGAATGATCGAAAAGTGCGGAGTGCTCGGAGTGCAGAGTTCTGGCCCTCTCTTTGTCACGCAACGCTTATTTACATTGCGGCCGACGGTTGTCTCCAAAACGAAGATCGAAGACCGAAGATCGAAGACCTAAAACCGAAGACCGAAAAACGAAGACCTCATCACTTTAGACCTGTCAAATTATAGGCGGATGAGCCTGGCTTACACGCTTTGAAAGACGCCAAAATAAAACGAAATTGATGGGGTCTTCGTTTTGTAGAAAAGGCCGGCTCAAACTACAAAACGAAGACCCTCGCTAAAAAGCTTTGACAGACAAAGCTTTTTAGCGAGGGTCTTCGTTTTGCAGTTTGAGCCGGCCTTTTCTACAAAGCGAAGACCCCATCGATTTCTTGTCCTTGGAGTCTGACAAAGCTTTTTAGCGAGGGTCTTCGTTTTGTAGTTTGAGCCGGCCTTTTCTACAAAGCGAAGACCCCATCGATTTCTTGTCCTTGGCGTCTGACAAAGCTTTTTAGCGAGGGTCTTCGTTTTGTAGTTTGAGCCGGCCTTTTCTACAAAGCGAAGACCCCATCGAATTCTTGTCTCTTGGCGTCTGACAAAGCTTTTTAGCGAGGGTCTTCGTTTTGTAGTTTGAGCCGGCCTTTTCTACAAAGCGAAGACCCCATCGAATTCTTGTCTCTTGGCGTGTGACAAAGCTTTTTAGCGAGTGTCTTCGTTTTGTAGTTTGAGCCGGCCTTTTCTACAAAGCGAAGACCCCATCGATTTCTTGTCCTTGGCGTCTGACAAAGCTTTTTAGCGAGGGTCTTCGTTTTGTAGTTTGAGCCGGCCTTTTCTACAAAGCGAAGACCCCATCGATTTCTTGTCCTTGGAGTCTGTCAAAGCTTTTTAGCGAGGGTCTTCGTTTTGCAGTTTGAGCCGGCCTTTTCTACAAAGCGAAGACCCCATCGATTTCTTGTCCTTGGAGTCTGACAAAGCTTTTTAGCGAGGGTCTTCGTTTTGTAGTTTGAGCCGGCCTTTTCTACAAAGCGAAGACCCCATCGATTTCTTGTCCTTGGCGTCTGACAAAGCTTTTTAGCGAGGGTCTTCGTTTTGTAGTTTGAGCCGGCCTTTTCTACAAAGTGAAGACCCCATCAATTTCGTTTTATTTTGGCGTCTTTCAAAGCGTGTAAGCCAGGCTCATCCGCCTATAATTTGACGGGTCTAAAAGTGATGAGGTCTTCGTTTTTCGGTCTTCGGTTTTAGGTCTTCGATCTTCGGTCTTCGGTCTTCGGTCTTCGGTCTTCAGTCTTCGGTCTTCGATCTTCGTTTTGGAGACAACGTGCGGCCGACAATAACAAACAAACGATAAAGCTTAGTTCGGAATGCATTGAGAAATTCATTGAATTGTTTGCGTTCGTTGTTTTGCTTAGGACCTTAGAAGATGCTTTTGAGATTGTAGAATTTTAAGAAACATCGGTTTTTTTCCCCGGTGATCACACGGCGGTTTACATGTAAACTATTCTTTGGAACCGCAATCGCGGAACGGGCGGAACCTAGAGAAATGACTGTTTTATGTAACAACCATTAGTGGAATAAGTTTAACATATCATTCACGAGTTGCTCATAAGAGCTTTTGATTAGTACAGAATGTACTATTGGTATGGTTTAGTGTGGGGTCGTCTGCGATAACCCGCTAGTTCACTAATTTGCCAAGGTATAAACTTTGATAATCAATTAGTTAATATTAATTATTAACCCACAGATAAGACCCATATTTTCTAGCAATGGGGGTTTGTTCTCTCACCCACCACCTTAGGTTAGGTTATCTGTTTGTTATCCGTTTTTAAGCCATTTAACAGATATCTATAAGTGTACATTTTCCCAAATCAGGTCACAAATACATTTTTAATCCCAGTAGCTATTATAGCTCCCTCGCATTGCTTTGATTGTTTTGACCTTGCAGGCCTAAAGCTGTGCAGACAAGAAGCCAGATTCAATGTGTCATTGACTTCACTAACTTTCTACACCATCTCTGGGTTGTCTATTCATCCTGGTGAGGTCCTATTTAAAATGATTTTACTCATTTATATTTCAAGGAAGACTGGCAGTTGGTTTTCCGCTAATTTTCTGCTTTGTTTTCCAGACTGCTATCAACTCTCTCACGGGGATGGAAAGAGATATTTTTCCATTAATCAAATCAACATTCGAGTATTGAATTGAGTCTTGTTTTTAATTTCCAATTCTTCATTTGAAGAGCAGATAATTGAAACGATTAATGGGCGATTCCAGAAAATATCCATACCTTACCGCGGACGGCATCTTGGAATTCTGAGGGCAAGGGGGGGTTCTTTGGCCTTGAATTCCAAAGGCATGGGGGGTGTTTAGGCCTGGAATTCTGAAGGCATAGGGGTTTCAGTTCTGGATTTCTAGAGGGCGACGACAAGGAGTGTTTCGCTTGAAAACACGAACTGATGATCGTGGAAGCAGGATAAAGATCGATCAGGCTTGTGTTAGCATTCCTGTGAATGGAAGGAGATCAAACATGGCTTATTCTATTATTATATTATTCTTATCGCATCCATAATAAATAAAAGCCACCGAGTTCTAGACTCGAAGATCTTTAATTTTCATGCCAATGGCTTTACATCCAAAAAACATTGTCTTTCTTCGCGTGGTAAAAGGCCCGCCATTTTGTCACTGTCTTAGCTACAATTTTGCGAATAGACTTTCAAATGTGTTTCAGCAATGAGTTTTTCTCCAATAGAGGATGTCACAATATCCTTGT
Organism: Desmophyllum pertusum; assembly: GCA_029204205.1. Lineage (NCBI taxonomy): Eukaryota > Metazoa > Cnidaria > Anthozoa > Scleractinia > Caryophylliidae > Desmophyllum > Desmophyllum pertusum. The sequence continues at coordinate 83,034 of MU825429.1, read as the reverse complement.
AAATGTGACAGCCACAAATAACTGATGAAAATTCGAACTTCTTCATGTTCTTTTCACGTTGTTGTGTATTGAAACCTGGCTTCAAGCCCAGTTCTCTCTCGTTAAGATTTCAGTCCAACAAAATCACGACTAAACATAATTTCAAGTGGGCCGCTTACAAAGTTAAAGCACTGGGTGTTTGGTTCTCGACAATCAGAGGAGAGTCTAGTACTCTAAACTATCAGGAGAAACTTGAAAAGATTTCTAAAATCATCGAAAATTGGCACTTTAGAAGACTTACCCTCTTAGGAAAAATCACATTTATTAAAAGCTGACTTGCTTCTCATTAGTGTACATTTTGTCTCCTATATCCTGTTTCTTCAAATTCTTGTGGGATGGAAAAGGCGACAAAATAAAACAAACATAAATAATAAATGACTATACAAATGGTGGACTTAAAATGCTGGATATTCAAAGTTTTAACTGTGCGCTAAAAGCAAAATACTTGGATCCCAACTGTCACAGAAAATGTGTCAAATGCAGAATATGCGTCAAACCTACTTTTGTTGTGTCTGTTTATACATGCAAAATTACACTACCACTACCCATTATTCCTTTTCGGCATTGTTGAGTACTCTTTTACACTTCTGTAGGAGAATCTTTTTCGAAACAGCTATGTACATGTATGAAGAGTTAACATGGTCACCCTTGTGAACAAACTAATTAACATAGATGGTGTTGGTCTTTATTTTTTCCAGTGCTTCCAGTGCAAAACCATTTACATTACAGCAGTACCTTAAACGTCAGAGACTTGTTTTGCATGGTATGGAGTCTCGAATCCTTAAACATGTCCCCAAGGTAAGTACTAAAGAATAATTAAATTACACCAAATTACTGATTACAGTGATGTAAAGTTAAGAATAACAACCAAAACCGGCCAGGCCACGCGCACATATTCTGTGAGGCCAACACAAAATTCCCTACCTCCCCCACTGAGTGTTGTTTTGTCCCCTAAGAGCTGTCATTGTTTTAGGACTAATCAGAATATGTCTTCTGTGCATATATTTTGAGGGTTTTAGGGGGTAATAGGAAGGCCGCACTTTTGCTGATCAGATGAAACTGAGCAAATAATCAAAATGGTGTCTTGTGTGGCCCGCTCCTAAATTTTCAAGGCAGTGTTTCTCTTCTCTTACAATCAAAATATACCTTTTTGAAGTTAGAAAATACTCAACCACCAAAAAATGTAAATGGAGGTCTTGAAAGCGATGAACCAATCTTTTGCATTGGAATCCTTCGATTCTCTAGAGAACATAAAAATACAACAAAACTTGAAAACCAAACCGCAGACACCAAATGGATTATTCAAGGCTTTGGAAAATACTAGAGTACGGTAAAGGGTGTAAAATTCACTATTTACTACACATTTTCAAACTGTTACAAATATTTCTTGGTAAACCAGAACTAAAAGGGTGAATGTTAAAAAATGAAATGAAATATTTTCTTGACCATTTTCACTTGTAACACACATGTTCAATTCAGCTGTCGCGCATTCTTGTGTAACTGTTTCTTTGCCTGGTAGCATATACTTGTATAGGGAAGAAGTATGTACAATTGCTCCTCACAGTAACAGACCCATATTTTTTTAGCAATGGGGGTTTGTACTCTCACCCACCACCTTGGGTTTGGATGGAATAAAGTGGGGGAGGGGTGGCTGACAGCTACATGTCACCTATATGTATATTGATGGGTGAGGTGGGTGTTCATTTCACTCTCCACTTCCCTTTGAGTCTCTGAGTTTAACTAATCAGAGTGTATGTAGCTTTCAGTCCATATTTTTATACATTTTAATATAGTAATGAATTATAATTTAGTCATACAAATAATATTGTTAGTCCTAAATTAACACTTTTTCTTTTATCCCCATATTCATGGAAGGTGGTGTTCATGTGTTGCCGTCGACTATTAGAAGTGGCAGGCATGAACGAAGATGCTCCTTTTACATGGACACTCTCCCAGGAAGTTAAAGCTGTTTTTGCTGAAGTGGATGAAAGTAAAATTAGTAAGGACTATGAAAGAGACTCTCTTGAAATTTCTCTGTCCGAGAATGTGGCTGATTCCTTAAGACACAACCCTTATGTAGATTCCACTCTCCCACCATTTGAGGCTTCACAAGTTCATCATACCAAAAGCTGTGATGCATTTGAAGATGTTTCTGCAAAAGGGAATCATGGTGAACATTGTGAGGATGGCCAATTGGATGATGGACTACTGAATTGTCCAAATATAAGAACCCATGGAAGATGTGGCTCTGATCCAGTTTTGATACATGCTTGTGAAAAACAGCTTAATCGTGTGCAACTAGAACCACTTAACTTGTCAAGTAGACAGACAAATAAAAAGAAAACAAGAAAAGGAAAAAATACACATGGTGAAAATTCCAAAGCCAGTTTCAACAACACACCAGCAAGTGAAGTCAGCAATTTCCTTATCTCTTTAAAGCAAAATGCAAGACTTTCAACAGTAAATGACAGAATCCAAGTGGCAAAGTCTCTGGCATCTAGTGCCTGTGCTGATAGCAGTGTTCACAGTCGAACTGAGAGAATAAAGGTAATATGCGCGATATTCTTGTGTTTTATTATCAAACTTTAGTCAGTAGAGTACAAATAATGTGCAAAATGAGTACAAACATCCTGTGATATTGTATAGTTAGTCATTTTGTTGAGTTAGTTATTTAGTTGCATGGAAACAGTAAGCACATGCATCTAGTTTGTTTTACTTGTTGTTTGTATTTTGACTCGTAAAACTATACAGCGATTCTACACACTTACCGGGTAACTGTCTCATAAGCTATATGTAGAACCAAAAAAAGATATATCAAAAATGTTTTACTGTTTTAGATGTGAATGGGTCATAAGAAAGATCAACCAAAGTTAATATAGATGTTTTTAAAAGTGCTTAGAGTATTTGTCCCACAGGCTGACTGATGGTAGTCTCTTTCGCAGGAAACTAATTGGTTGGGTGAAACATTGGTCCTTTTCATTGATGTTAGGATGTGGTCTTGGGCTAAAATGAGTAGTACAGGCCAGATAATGTATTCCATTCATCAGTATCACATAGCCTGTATACATCTGCCTCTGTCCTCAATTTATTTTGAGAGGCACATGTATACAAAGAGGTTATTCAGTCAGGGGGACTAAGACCACCATTCCATCAACCTCAGAAGCTGCATTAATTTATCATAAATAATATACTGCGCCTATGCAGGAGACATGTGCACGTGTGCATCCACTGAACAATAATGGTGTGATCGCAGGAGTCAAGATGGCACTTATCTCTGCCAGTCTTTTTATTTTCAAAATATTTGCTAAATAAAAACAAGTGCATGGTTTGCTAAAATATATATAAAGAAAACAAAGTACTCTTTGAAATTCTGGCTATCTGATGCTCATTTTGGACTTTTTTGGCAGAACAATGTGACCATCCATACGACTTTGATGCTAAAGGTGATAACACACGCACAACACGCTGTCACTTAAAAACAAAATAATTTCATTTTAGCATGCTTAAAGTGTGCTAAGATGTTTTTAAGGACACACTAAACACAAGGATGCATTAGACATCGAACAATAAGTATAGGTAATCGCATGGGGCCGAGTAAAATTAAGGATTAATATCACATGTGTTTTCAGAAATATGCAGAAATTGCCCGAGTCGCATAGCGACGAGGGCAATTTGCAAATTCTGAAAACACAAGTGATATTAATCATTAATTTTACGAGGAATCATACGATTACTTGTTAATAACATAAAGGGCAAAATTAGTGATTAGTGACATCGGGAATCTTCGGCAATATTCGGAAGACTATCGGAAATATCTGCTGACGTTCCAATTATGTTTGAAAATCTTCGGAGGACTTCGGCTGATTTTCGGTAATCTTCGGAAATCTTCGGGTCATCTTCGGAAATCTTCGGAAGCGTTCGGGTCATCTTCGGGAATCTTCGGAAGTCTTTGGGTGAACTTTGCACTCTTCGGAAGTCCTCGGGCGATCTTTTGAAATCTTCTGAGTAACTTTGCCCCGGGCAAATCAAAATTAACGAAAAATGCCCTCTGTCTTAACCAATCAGAATTCAGTAATTTTGCCCTCTATGTTATTAAGGGGGGATTCTACCTGAATTTCAATGAAATTTTAAGAGGTTTAAAGAAGGGATAGAAGGGAAAAAAATAAATTTTGGAACACCAACAGACAGTTGACACCCACGCGGGTGCTCTTGCGTGTTTATCAACTGTCGTCAATGTCAATCTACTAATTTTTAACTTCAAATTCTAATTTTAAAACTACATTAAATCTTCAATATTTCCAATATTTCCCTAAATTTTACAACTCCTTTGAGAAAAACTATTTCCTCCGGACCCCAAAAATACCCCCAAATCACCCAAAAATTTACAAAACACCCCATAACATAGATTCATGGGATGAGCTAAGAGTTTTTGGATTGCTTGAAATGCGAATGAGATATTTCCATTAAACCCATGTTAAGTGGCGTAAAAATGGCATTCAGGAGGACCCCGCCTTAAGCGTGAAACAATGCCAAGCTTGAAAAACAAATGGTGCGTGGAAAATAACACAACCCACTAAGCGTGCGAGGAACGTACACACAGCATGTTAGACAAACCCTTTTCAATAAGACGGGGGTTTTCAGAGGCAGCTTAAGAAAATTCATGTCTTTTCTAATTGATGCGGAACAAATATCATGTTACATCATCTTTGTGGAATTTCAATTTTCGCATGTCGTGAATATTCCAACTTTTTTTTTTTTTTTAACGCACATTCTCCACTTTTCGATAAGCCATGACTCCAATTGGGATGCTTCAAAATTTTGGTAAAAAGATGAGACAAACTTTAATTATTAATTTTGAGGTTTGAGGTTCCAGTAAAGTTTCTGCCTTTGGTAAACAAGTACGGTTTCAAAATACTGAATGAGTTACAGTTTTTACAAATGACACAAATTAGCTCAGACAATTATAATTCTTTAGACAGCAAAATCTTACTTGGTGAATGCATTTCAACGCATTGATATAAACAATTCACAACACATTTTCAACGTTTCTCAATGCATAGAAAACATTAAAAATGTTCAAGAATGCATTTTGTAATGTTTTCCATGCATTGACGCTTTGTAAAAAGTTGGAAAATGTGTGAAATAAATTAAAAATTATTGGGCTATTTTCAAAGTGTAAAGATCAATTTCTGATATCGGAATTGAATAATAATTATTTTTAAAAACTGGTCAGCATGTTTTTCCTTGTTGAATGCAACACTCAAACGTACTTTAAAATGAAACAGAACCACGCTGCTCCTCCTAAACTATTTTGGTGTTTCCAGATGACAAAAATATATATTTAGAGGAGAAACAAAAGAACGTCCAGGCTACGCAGTGGCCTTGTTTGTTTCCAATTTTAATTCCATCCTATGAAAGCTGATGATGACAATGATGATACTGATGGATGATGATGACGATCATGATCATTATAGATGATGATGATTATGTTGGAACTCCTCACTTCCTTTGGAAGTAACAGCTCTCTGTCCCATGAGCAGTTGTTGAGCAAATTTGTTATACTCTTTACCTTAGCTTGCCCAGAGAGAACTGCTTTCCTGGCTAAATTAGATCTTAGATACTGTAGAGTCATCCCAGAAGGATTTTTTTTCCTCTTTTACTTCTCCCATAAAGCATGGCAACCCTAATCTATTAGGCGAGGCCTTTTTTAGCTCGTTTTACTCACATTTGGAAACAGTGTCCTGTTAAGACGTTTTGTCACATAATGCGTGCAGTTCAACCTCGTCCCCAGGGCCATCTCCGCTTTCAAGATGGCGGGTGGGCACGAAGAAGACCCTGGCGAAGAGCAGGTCACGTGACCACAAAATTAGCCAATTGCAAGCCCGCCGCCATTTTGAAACAATCAAATTCTTTAATATTTTTGAAGACGCATGACCTGCTCTTCGCCAGGGTCTTCTTCGTGCCTACCCGCCATCTTGAAAGCGGAGATGGCCCTGGGGACGAGGTTGGGTGCAGTTCGTCCTACCCACCCTGTTTCAAACCAGGCCCTCTGTTCATCTCTTATATAAAGCCTCGCAAACCCGTTTTCTATACTACTATCAGACACTGGCTCCGGCTTACCATTCATGACGCTGTTATCTACACTGAAATTTTCAGGGTCCACTCGGTTCGTTGCGTTTCAATTACAGCCGCCGCTAATGGAAGTGTTTCTCTGGATGAGATTACAAACATTGTTGATTGATCATTCATCTACCTTCCAGAAGTTGTACTATAAAGCCAGCATTAATTCAAAATACGGCCAGACTGTACTCAAACAGCAATAACTGTTTACAAAGGAATCTTTTCCTTGTGTCAAGGCTTTGCCAGTCAATGGTTTACCTTCTATGGCCGTTTATTTGGGTCTTTTGTTCTCTTTATTGCTTTTGTTACATGTTTCAAACATTAAGATTGTGGCAGTTGCCAGTTCTATACACTGGTGTTGAAATCTATCTATATTCTCATATATTTCGACCGGAATTTGTGAAATATAATTACAATAATTATTGTACCAGGGCTGCGAAGCGGCCTGCAAGTATAATTGGGATTATATGAACAAATCAAGGGGAAAATATATGGACCCTTCCCATGAACCCCCTTAACTCTTCCACTGCTGCTTAGGCCAGTGTTGATTTCATCTTTTTCTCAGTCAGCATTAAAAAGCTGCGGGGAATCATGGGAGCACATGGTTTGTGCTCCCGTAGCTTGATGGGATTACATGATGCCTTTTATTTTGGGGGGTAACCTTGGGGGCGTTAAAAGTGTGGATCAAAGAACGAATGAGTGGACAATACCTATATTATTTTCATACATTTCTCCCTTCATTTGTTCATATAATCCCAATTATACTTGCAGGCCGCCTCGCGGCCATGGTATAATAAATTAATGTAATTCACCCAAGTGTAATAATTATTGAAGTATACTATGATCTACAAAAGCATCAGTTCTAATTATGCACTTCTCCAGGAATAGCTAGTGGCTTTACTTGTTCAAACTGAATATTCTTCTGGTTTGTCAATATAGCGAAAACTTAACAGTTCAGATTGTTGGGAGGAAATTCACACTGAAAGTGATCCCTGGGTTCTAACTCGCCTCTTGTGGGATTGGTTAGGTAGCTTGGTGGTGAGTACTTATATTTATTTGTTTTAAAATAAGATTTCAGAAAACCAGCACATTGTAATAAGTGACAATTTGATGACTAGCACAACTAATGTAATTTCATACCTGTATTTTTTGCATCAAAAACAAAACATTATTATATGCTAATCTAGCTAGTCCTTTATTGGATGTACCACAGGCTTACCATCCTCTGTTTGTGTGGACTGTTCACAGGTATCTACGATATTCAAATTTCTCTCTCCTCCCCTTTCTCCGCCTGTCACGCAGGCTAACTCAATCATCACAGTCTTGATTAATACCACCTCCAAAAGTAGCTCTTGCATGCATGCCTTGTAGAGTGCCTAAATGTATGTTACTTATACCTAATCGTACCTTTTTGGTACGCTTCGGCGGCATATCAGGCGAGTTTGGTCGAGCCATGGTTTGTATTTTGGTGAGACGCAGTCGAGCCAAAATACCCATGGCGAGACCAAACGAGACTGATATGCCGCCGAAGCGTACCAAAAAGGTACGATTAGGTATTTACCGTACCCAAATTTGGTTTATTATTTACGCGAGGAGACGCAAAGACGACTTTCATCGAGTAAAAATGTGTCAGGCGTTTCGATCGTCGATGTCGATGTGTGATTGTTTATGGTTTGAAAATGAACTGCTTACGGTCAGAATTTCCATCATCTTACCTTAAATGTCCTCTTTCCTTTCTCCTGTGGCGAATTTGACTAAAATAGTCGAATATTATCGTTTTTGAATTGTTTTGAAGACGAGTTTTGAGACAACCACGATCGAGTAGGAGACGCAACGCATTTAGTGCAGCAGCCGCGTTTTTGGCGCGAAATTTAGCTTAGTTTTTCTTTGTAAATTTCCCGCGAATTACTCACTTCGTCAACATTTTCCTGTTTTTAAGTTTGACTGTAATTTCGCAAAGTTTTGCTTAGGAAAATTCAGCTCTAATCTGCAGAATTTTATTACATGACTTGAAAGTGACCATGATGTTGTTGGATATCAGGTCAGTGACTTGATATCGTAGGATATCAGGTCAGTAGATAGAGCTTCTGATTGGCTAATTCCGAATTTGGGTACGTACGGTAAAGAAAGAAACTGTCCTAAAATTACATATCAACCAGAATTATATTATTAGCTTTTGGGGCTTTTATGTTAGCTAAACAATTATTGTAGAACCAATAATATTAATGTATTTACATTAGACCATATTGCAAAGTTCCACTACTTATGAGCTTACATTATATTACATCTTGCATGATATTCAATATAACAAAATCAAACTTCAATTTGAATACTGGGTTAAATACAGGAACCTGTTCTTGGTGAAAGAGAAGTATCTCTGCTGGAAGAAAACATTGATGACCCAGTAAAAGCTGTGAAAAAGCTTCAACGGGTAAGATCATTACCAGGCTAGTTTTATTCAATAGTGCAAGTGTACTTGATAAACGTAGTAAGAGTCAGACTTGTACCCAGTCGCTATTTATGTGTTTTGGGGAGAGGAGTGAGAGAAGAAACACCATAATCATCTCATCTCATCTCATCTCATCCCATCTCAAACATACAGGCCAACATCAATGATTTTGCTAAACGTCCACCCTTTCAGATGTAAAGGGTTGTGGAATCCCCCTTAAGCGAACTGGCATGAAACAATCTTAAGACCTAATAAACAAAGAATACACCACCCACATCAACCTAGCTTATTCCCGAGAGAGGGCGGGAAGAACAGAGACCCTGGGAATGAGGTTGTACTTCTTTTCTTGACAAGGTTTTTTGGAGAAAAGCAATAGAGCACATGGCGCTATGAAAATAAAGGTCGATATGGAGTGCTTACCAAATGGAAGGCAAATCATTGTTTATCTCATTATAGTTTTTTATTATTATTAGTCTTTTTTCAATTCTTTATTTAAACACAAACACGTTACATACACTTAACTCTAACGATCAACCTACATTAACTCTCTTACATTCTACGCTGTTACATTGTTATGTACGGATGACAGATAACAATCACTTCTTGGCCATATATGGGTATAATTTTATGACAATTTGTTGAATAATAACAAAGTTATCCAGACTTTTGAGTGGCCTAGCAGAGTATGTGAAACGCACTATTCACTACATACTACTTACAATGATAAGCAAGGGTGAGGTAAGTTCTAAAGGGGGTGTTAGAGAATTGGCTTGAAAGAGACGAGGGCTTAACAGAGGATTTATGGTACATATACAAATGTATGCCTACACTACATTCTCCGCAATTGTCACATTAATTATTGGATTTTCGTTTGACATTCAATTTACATTTCCAGGGTAATAGAGACACTTTAGAATGTCTAATGACTACCATATGTGAGGTAGGAGAGTATTTTAATAATGTTATTTTATACCATTTGATAACATCCTGTTTATAACCCCTGGGTGGCTTAGAAACAGGGGGCTTATATTCAGGAGGGGGAGTTTAAGCGATATGACAAAAAAAACCTTTTGGAATAGTCCATTTTCGAATTTGGCGCTCCTTTTACGAAACCGCTGGATACACGTGAAGCGGGCACGGTTTTTGCATCAGGACGAGGCTAACCCTGTATTCGCTCACGAGCGCTTGTGTTTACAAGGCCCAATTCACATGTTTCAACTGCACTGAAAAGCGAAACATCCAAGGGAATGGATCAAGAGAAAGGCAGAAAAAGTAAGAGAAAGAAACAAAGAAGCCGTGGAAAACAGTGTGCAACAGCTGAGTACAATAGTTTTGAGTTTAATGGCGATTGAAGTAGCTTACACTTTTCCAAGATTTAGCATGTATTTGTATTAATTTTATGCAGAGACTGAGCAAAGTAGTCTGAATGAAATGAATAACGCTCACTAGAATCGCTTACATATAATATTTTTGATCAGCAAGACAATTAAAGTAATTACATAGAAATTCTACGAAAATTCTGGACTCCCGTACGAATATTAATAGCAAATACAAGTCGCCGTACGGACCGTGCCGTACGAATAGCTACTGTGTAAATATAGTAATACGTGACTCGCTATACTACTGAAATATGCTTTGTTTAACTAAGCTCAGAAGAAAAGGTATAGTACAGTTATAGATATGTTGTTTGTCTCACATATTTTTTGTTTGTGAGCGTTTTTGGAGAAACTTATGGTATGGAAGTTTATCAAAACGTTTATATGTGTTGTACATGCTAAATCTAGAAAAGTGTAAGCTACTTCAATCGCCATTATACTCAAAACTATTGTACTCAGCTGTTGCACACTGTTTTCCACGGCTTCTTTGCTTCTTTCTTTTACTTTTTCTGCCTTTCTCTTGATCCATTCCCTTGGATGTTTCGCTTTTCAGTGCAGTTGAAACATGTGAATCGGGCCTTGTATACAGAAGCGCTCGTGAGCGAATACAGGGTTAGCCTCGTCCTGATGCAAAAATCGCGCCCGCTTCACGTGTATCCAGCGGTTTCGTAACAATTCGAAACTGGACTATTAGCTGGTAACTTTACATTCGGAATTATCAAGATACGTTTCCAGTTATTGGTCTTTAAGGTAGTAGAACTGACTTAAGCTAAAAAATTAAAAAAGTTCAACAATTTGAAAGATAAGAGATATATATACAATTCTACGAGATAAGCGCTACTTTCTGGCTACGCGATGAATATAAATTGAAGTCCAAAGTCAGTCGCTAGGGCAACATTTTGAGACGCCATATTGAATTTATTTTGTGACAGGACGCCAAGACGCACCGAAGGCTGACTCGTCCCCAGTCGTCTCTCTTGTCTCCTTTGTTGGGAGTCGCAAGACGCGGGGGATGAGCTCCCATCGGCCGCGCTAAATATTAACAGGATGGGAGACAAGAGAGACGACTGGGGACGAGTCAGCACCGAAGGTCGTTTTTGAGAGTCCTTTCGCTGATGAAAAGCTTTGCTGCATCGTGGAAGACCCAAGCTCAATTTCACTCTACTTTTTCTGCAAAAGCGATTGTAATCTATTCTATAAAAGAAGCCAAATGCTCATCATTACATCTGACAACGTGATTTAGAAGCCGCATTGTGTTACACTGTCGATGATTGCAAAATATAACATATAAGCTGAAATCAGAGAAAATCAGAGCAATTCACGCATGTGCAGATGGCATAAATAAACTTAACTTGTATCCTTTGTGCGGTCTCTTTGTATTTTGGCTGCATTTATCTGCTATATTGTGGGTAGTTTTTTTATAATTTAATACTTTATTGATATATAAAAGAGTAAAAGTTACAAAGCATTACAGTACAAAATACAATATACAGTAACACAGTACAATTACAGTTCCAGTTACAATTCAATTACAGTTACATTTAAGAAACAATTAGAGAAAAAAGGAAATTGGCAGACATTGCATGCTTTGTCATTACAGAAAGAAAGTTGCGCGAGAGGACGGTTAGGTTGTATTTCCTATTCTTAGCGGTCTCCTATTCTTAGCGATTAATAGGCCAAGATGTGGTCATTGATTGGCCATTTGTGCTCTTTTGGCTGGTTGCTTGATTCCTTTTTCCTGTCAACCCTACCTTTTCCTTTGTTTTCTGCCGCATTTCCCTGACACAAAATGACCGCAGTTTGCACAGATAAAGAATAGCATACTGTTGGAAGAAATTGGAATCTGTCACTGACTGATAAAAATTAATACTAATTTGTTTTGTATCATATATTGTATTTTTGCAGTTGGAGCCCTTACCAACGGAACTGGCTGACCGTGTTCTACGTCATACAGCCATGATTCTTACTCACAACAAGGAGTTGTCTTTAACTCAGCCAAGAGCTTTTCTTTGCAAATTGGCAGAACAATCTGGAACAGTCCAGTCCCCAGAACAAGAAGTGGTTGACATTTCAGAGGCTGACTTACGTTCACCATCGTACAGACTCCTTCTATTCCTGAGACAGCTTGTGGAAACACTAAAATGTGTAGGAGGCATAGTCTCCAACTGAACAGTGATATATTGATATTTGTGGCATTTGATATATATAATTATAGTTTTTTTTAATGCTTTATTTAAATAGAAACACAACAACATTTACAAAGTAAAAACAAAAACTATATTTTAACTAGTATACCAACGCGCTATGGAGTGCTACCGCTGTTAGTATTTGTTTAGTGTGTTTTTGCATTGTTAGGGGGGAGGGTCTTTCTAGAGGGGGGAGTTTGACATTGTTACCCCTTTCCTGTAAAAGGGGGGCGGGGTTATTAGAAGGGGGGCTTAATATAGGGACGAGGTAAATAGAGGAGACATGTTTTAAAAATGCCGAAAACAGATACATGTATATGCTGGGAATGAGTTGAGAAAGATGCGAAACAATTGTGCTGAGGATGGTGAAATGTCTGGTATCTATGACACGATGAGTGTAGTTTATAAGCTGGAAAACGGTTTGAATTGTACAACAACTTTTAATGAAAGAACATGATAATATGCTGTTTACAACTTTGAAGGTTATAACATGTTGTGTACATGTATATGAAGTAACGTAACTGAAATGCCAACCTCGTTTCCAGGGGCTCTCTTCCCCTGTTCCCAAGAGCGATTGATCTCTCTATTTTGTTTTTGGAGATGGGAGAGGAGATATCCTGTGAATGAGGTTGCCGAAATGCTTTCACAAAATGCAGAAATAAGAGTTGATATGTTTAACGTCTGTTGAAATTTATACCAATTAGCCTGGAACTTAAACAACAGCGATATTTGGAAAACAAACGAGAATTCCTGGTGTTGTTGTTGTCTGCTTATAATACCATAAGAACTTTTAATGAAAGAATGTTAGAGTGATTTTACTTTATCCGTGAAATAGATACTGCAAAATGAGATACTATTAACATTAATTGAATTGTTTTTTGTGTAGTTTTTACTATGTAGCACCAATTGTTAGATGTAGTTTCACAGGTGAAATAAAATCATTCTTACATTTTTTGTATACATGTATATACTAACATGCAGAAACTATTTAAGGGGATGTAATTAACATGTCATTATTATTTCGAACAATGTTTATCATCAGAGAGGGTAAACTGTGTTATAATCCATCAAATATTTTTCTCGTGCGCGATTGGTCTAAACACGTCACGTGACGCAGCCAGTGATATTCCCCAGTTTTTAGTGCAAAGTGCACTATAGGTATGGATGTGTGGGGCCGTCCTGGTGATAAGAAGCAACTTCGCTAGTTCGCTATGCCGTAAACTTTGATAATCAATTAATTAATTAATATGAATTAATAACTCTTGCGTGGGGCACGCGTGCACACCACGCAAAACGTCGGACAACGGTTTCCTGTCATTGTGGTAGCTTTCTTTCTACAAATAAGGTGCTTACATGCAAATTTACGCATGCGCCGAAGATCTGTAGTACGTTCCTAACAACAAGTACATCGTAGATATATCAAATTATTTTTTCACGCAATTTTTTTAATATTTATTGATTGATTGACAACACACATAAAATTACAGCAAAAAGAGCACAAACAAAACAAAAAACTAAAAGTACAAAAATATGAGCGATAGTTGCATAATAATTAAACTCCAAAAGAAGAGCTTAATATAGTTAATTTTCTAGTTCATTACAGCTTAATTAATTCATTTTCGAGTTGATGTCACTTACAAAATTGAGGAAAAAGACAAATAGAGAAGAGTTACAATAAATTTTCTAGTTCACTTGTAACGCTTACAGGAAACCACAATGTTCTAGTTGCCACTGCATGGAAACCTTATGAATGAATTCATTTAGATTGAAGTTCTTTTCTAGGACTTTACAGCAATAAATATTTTTTTTCTGGTATACGAGGAAAATGTCCAGTCTGCGTTTTTGGAGGCCGGTTAAATTGGAAAAGATAAAGTGTTCCGTGAACATATTAAGAACAAACTGCTTTCTTAAGATATCAATCTTTGTATTATGAATGGCATTGAACCACTTGCGAGTGAGGTCATAGAAGGACACGGATTCATGACAATTAATGAAAGTATGTTCAATGGAATCAGGATTAAAGCATCGGGTGCAGAAATCATCGTTAACTATGTTATATCTTTTCAACTCTTTTCTAGTCGTGATTATTCTATGTAATAATTTAAAGTGCCTATGAAACGAAATGAAAAAGTTGCCAAAAATAGTCCTATGGTATTACTGATAATGTTTTGAATGTTAATTTTTTCCATCGTACCTTTACTTTTCCCCTCGACCTTCGCAAAGACACGCTGTCGTGGGAGACATTTGCTCGCGCGGCCATTTGGATTTGATGACGTCACAGGGTTTGCACATATCTCGCGCCAGTTTTTAAAAGTCAATAGATACAGTGGAGATAGTAATGGCGGATGAACGTGTTATCTGACATCCTTTGGAAAGGTCAAAAGCCCGCTTGTTCTTTGTACGATCGTCTGGTAAACAACCTCGTGCAAACCCTGTGACGTCATAACGCGAACTAACTCGTACCCAGTCTACCAAAAATGTGTCCCCTTTAGTTACGGCAAATTTGGGATGTTTGAGACCATATAATTTCTTTTTTACTTTTCTAACGAATTCCACCTCTATTTTTTAAATTTCGGTACCCAAATGTCTTTATTTCTCAAAAAAACCATTTCGTTTCATAGGCACTTTGAAGTGCCCATAACCTTTTTTTTTTTTTTTCTCTCATCTGAATCTAAACATCACCCAAGGAATTTCTGCGAAAAAATTTTGCGATTTGCAGAAAACGCGAATTTTTTATGAATGTTTCAAATCTTCAAAATCCTATTTTTGTTTGGTATACCCGTCCCGCTGTAAGAAGGCCGACGGGCTCACATTTTCCTGAACCTACGTCACAATTCCTTTGTTTTGAAGCCACGTGTTCCTTAATCTACGTCACAGTTCCTTTGTCTGATGTCACGTGTTCCTTAATCTACGTCACAGATCCTTTGTGAACCGAGAAGGACCCAGGGGAGACTAAAGCAAATGGTGATCCAAAATGGCGGCAAATTTGAAAGTTTTATAAAATTCATAAACAATTCGCGTTTTCTGCAAATCGCAAAATTTTTTCGCAGAATTTCCTTGGGTGATGTTTAGATTCAGATGAGAAAATAAAATAAAAAAGGTTATGGGCACTTTAAAGGAGAACTGTCTTAGTTTATTATCTTTAGTGGAGGTGTAGACAGTGCTAAACCCTTTCTTCCAATTAATTAAAACCTCAGGAAAGTACTTCTCCCAATTCTTTACAGAAGTTGGAACAACAGTTGATTCCTCAGTTATCAGTTTATAATAGTTTTTACAACGTAAAATGGAATGGAATCACGGCGCAAATCTGGATTTGGAGATTCATAAGCTCGCTTCTTAAGATCTGTAGGGATTGCCGATAATAATTGAAAATAATGCAAAAAAATTGACCTTGAATCGAAGTTTTCTCTGAAATTCTTCAAGAGTAAGGAAATGACCGTCCGGATTGAAAAGATCATGAATAAAAAGGATTTTGCTATCGAACCATGATTTCCAAAATACGGGATTGCCATCTATTGTGATATTTTGATTATTCCACAGGATAAATTTACTATTCGTATCTTGAAGACTATTCTTTTTTACATCGTTAAAATATTCTAGGAGTTCCCGATTTTAGTAGCATTGTAATTGCAATTAAGAAGAAAGGCCAATCCTCCGCGTTTATCAAAATAGTAATTTGGAATAGCTTTCCATGTGTGATTTGTTTTACTTAACAGTCTACCTAACCAAGCTAGCCGTAATGATTTGACCATTGTTCTAAAATTTGGAAAGTTACTAAGACCTCCTTCAGAAAGCGGCTGATATATCACCTGTCTCCTAATTTTATCATTGTTTTTTAGGCGCATGCGCATTAAAAAACAATGATAGAGAACCGTAAAATGTTAACACTTCGGGCGTTAGTCAAACTTCGGTGTTCCCCTGGGATTTCCCGAAGTGACACATCACGAGTGTTATTTCGTATCGTCATCGTAATCAATCTTAGGCCGAACAACCAACAGTCATAACGGCCATGATGCAGTGGACTTCCCAAAGAAGGGAAAATTTCAACCCTGCCACTCTGAGGTTTTCAGAAGAGAAGAGAAGATCAGACAATAGATAATTCGTGGAAACGTTTTTCTGTGAATGAACTGAACGCCAGCTGAAAAGTGGCCAGTGTGGGACTGCATGCCAGAGTCCGCGATCAATTATTAGCGAATATCCAAGTCAACTTCTCTATACCTGCATTGACCAATTTTTGCTGTGACCTTTGGCTTGGAATTGTTTCGGGAAATCGTCATTGAATGGCGCCAAGGACCAAGGTAATTAGATTTCTATTGTTATGTTTATTACCCGACTTTTCGACTATGATCGAAGCTACTCTGCTGGCAGGGTAAACATGGTCGTGTATCTTTCAGTTCTTTAGTAGCATTTTATAGTTTAAACGTACAAGCTTTTAACTCGAAGCTCAAGAACTTATATTTTAGGGTAAATTTAATTTGTTCTATTTTATCGTCATCAATCTCAGCGAAATATTCGTTACATACATCCCACTCCAAATGAAAATAAACCCTGTCAAAATTGCCTGTCAGAACGACAACAGGACGATTTTCTGGACTTTTTATTGCTAGGAAAGCAAAACAAACCGGCCTTCGATCGATAAAGAACGAGTTCAGTTAAAACCAATGTTTATGTCGCAGAGTTCGAGACATGTCAGAGTGCTGTGTAAACAACTTGTTTTATAAGTTTAAGTTTATTTGTTTTCATTCTGATTTCTTGCGCTTTTCTTGAATTTATAGTTAAATCTCTATTTAAAAAATGCATTTCTTTCACTGTATATAGTTTCTTGGTAGTTTACCCAGGGGCCCGGAGGATTTTTTCTCTCTTGTTGAAACCCCGGAAGCGGCACTGTTTACATCCAGGTGCCGGTGATTTGATAAATGCGAATTTTGTATTGACCTCACTCTACAGAGAGAAATTAAAATCAGCAAATAAGTGAATCTGTGTATACAATAATACAGAGGCTATGTCTAAAACAAGGAACGGGGAATGGGGGAACGGGAATGGGAATCCTCTAAAAGGCGGAATCTCTAAAAAGAGGAATCTCTAAAAGGCGGAATCTCTAAAATAGGGAATCTCTAAAAGGAGGAATCTCTAAAAGGTGGAATCTCTAAAATAGGGAATCTCTAAAAGGCGGAATCTCTGAATAATCATCTATACAAGCTGTAGATTCGAAAATAAATGCGGGCCCGCCGAGAAAGAAACGTTAGTCCAAAACTTCAAATTGTGACCCGGGTTGTGACCTCTCTAATGGGCTAAAAACGTTGTCTTGCAGCCACTTCCCGCCATTCGGGTGACTATTTTGGGAGAATTCGCCTTTTTCGACATAAAAAAGCAGCCATTGATCGTATATTCTCACTACTAGTTTAGTTGTTTTAAAACATATTTAGCAGATGTCGCTGATAACATCACAGATAAACACTGACCCCTCTAACTAATGGGCTAAAAACTAAAAACGCGTTGTCTAATCAGGAGCCTTTTCAAATTGCTCGTATATTAAAAAATTGAGACGAAAAACTTAACCAGCTCTATAATGCCTCTCAAAAATGGTAACAAACACGTCCTTCAGCGAAACTGCGAAAGAAACGTCTGGATATAAACACAAAGCCGCTTATTATCTTATGGCTTTTTATTTATCGTCAGTTCCACTCCACTGAACATCATGTAACCTTTGATTCCCAATTACATCATGTTTTTGCATCACAATGCTTATGCAACCACTCACACTCATGCAATTTCCCCGAGCTTAAAGCCATTCTGGCTCTTTTTCAACATAAAAAGCAGCCGTTGAGCGTATATTCTCACTACTAGTTTAGTTATTCATGTCATTTTAAAACGTGACCACACACAATGAAAACATATTTAGCATGTGTCTCAGATAACATCACAGATAAGGTGAATTTTTTCGTGGCTCTTATAACTCATGTTATTTAATTAATTTTGTTTGCTTCTTTTACTAAAATTTAATAACGCAGTGTTTGTTACCATTTTTGAGAGGCATTTGAGAGCTGGTTACGTTTTTCGTCTCAATTTTTTAATACGAGCAATTTGAAACGGTCATTTTTTATTAGCCGCAGGTCAGTCGTAATACAAACAAAACAATGTCAGCGAATTTTTGGACTGATTACAGATAAGATAAGATAAGATAAGATAAGGTGAGGTGAGGTGAGGTGAGGTGAGGTGAGGTGAGGTGAGGTGAGGTGAGGTGAGGTGAGGTGAGGTGAGGTGAGGTGAGGTGAGGCCACCAAATGTTGTATATCATCTCAGACAGCTGTTTACGAAGGTTTGGATCTTCTGCAATGATTTCTTTGTCCTCCTCCATGTCTCCGACCCATAGAGGAGCACTGATTTTACATTCGAATTGAAGATACGTAGTTTGGTCTGTGTCTTGATTTCCTTGGAGCTCCAGATGTTTTTGAGCATGATGAAAGCTGTCCTGGCCTTGCCTATTCTTGCAACTACGTCTGCGTCCGAACCTCCCTGTTTGTCCACAATGCTGCCAAGGTATGTGAACGAGTTTACCTCCTCTAGTGGCTCTCCTCCTACTGTGACTGGATTGTCATTGGTGGTGTTTATCCTCATGACCTTTGATTTGCCCTTGTTGATCTTCAATCCTACTCCTGCTGATGTTGCAGCTAGTCCTGTGGTCTTGTCCTGCATCTGGTCATGGTTATGAGAAAGAAGAGCCAAGTCGTCTGCGAAGTCCAAGTCCTCCAGCTGCTTCCAAAGTGTCCACTGAATTCCATTTCTTTTTCCCTCTGTAGTGGTCCTCATTATCCAGTCAATAACGAGAAGGAACATGAAAGGTGATAACAAGCATCCCTGTCGAACTCCAGTCCCGACATCAAAACAGTCTGAAAGCTGTCCTCCATGCACCACTCTACATGACATTCCCTCATAAGTTTGTTGAATGAGTGCAATGATCTTTTCTGGTATACCATAGTGCTTGAGCAGTTTCCACAATGTCTCTCTGTCTACACTGTCAAAGGCCTTTTCATAATCAATAAAGTTAACATAGAGCGATGAGTTCCATTCCAAGGATTGTTCCACTATGATGCGTAGGGTGGCAATGTGGTCTGTGCATGATCTGTCTCGTCGAAAGCCTGCCTGCTGGTCCCGTAACCGAATGTCTACTGCTGTCTTCATTCTTTCTAAAAGAATCCTGTTCAGTACTTTGCCTGGAGTTGATAGAAGCATAATACCCCTGTAGTTGCTGCAGACTCTCAAGTCTCCTTTCTTGGGTAGTTTGATAAGGAACCCCTCTCTCCAGTCCTTTGGAATCTCCTCCTTCTCCCATATGCTTGCAAACAGCTTGTAAAGAATTTCCGTGGAAGTGCTGATGTCTACTTTGAGGGCTTCTGCCGGTACACCATCCAGTCCTGTTGCCTTACCATTCTTCAGTGTCTTGATTGCTTTCCGGATCTCAAGCCTTGTTGATTTGTCACATTTGATGGGAAGCGTTGTCTCCGCTGGTGGTGATATCTGGATGGTCATCTGGGGCTGGTCTGTTCAGAAGCTCCTTGAAATGCTCTGCCCATCTCTCTAGCTGCTCTTCTGATGTCGCCAGTGTATTTCCTTGCTTGTCCTTGATTGGTTTGTCTGTCTGTTGGTATCGTGCTGCAAGCTTCTTAGTAGTGTTGTAGAGCTCTTTCATGTTCCTCTGTGCTGCTGCTTCCTCTGCTTGCCTGGCCAGGTTATCTACATGGTTCCTCTTGTCTCTCTTTATACTCCTCCTCACCTCTTGGTGGGCCCTAGTGTACTGCTCCTGTGCTTTTGCCTTTGTTGCCCTTGTTCGACAGTTGTTTAATATGGCCTTCTTCTCTCTTCTCTCCTCTATCTTATGTAAGGTTTCAGCTGTCATCCAATCTTTGTGCTGGACTTTCTTCCTACCAACAGTCTCCTCGCATGTCTCAGTCCATATCCTTTTTGATTGCTCCCATTTGTCTTCAAGCAGTATGTTGTCATCATCATAGATCTCCTGTAGCAACTGATATCTATTGGTGAGGTTGATCTTAAACTTCTCTGATGTTGCTTTGTCTCTCAATAGGTCCACATTATACTTTATCCTAGTGGTGGAGGTCGGTGGTTTGCAACGCTTTAGGCGTAACTTGAGTGTTGCCAGAACCATGTGATGGTCCGATGCTGCGTCTGCTCCTCTCTTCACTTTCACATCCTCTAGTGACCGCCTAAATCTCTGACCTATACACACATGATCAATCTGATTTTCTGTCACATGATCTGGTGATCTCCATGTTGCTTTATGTATACGTTTATGTTGGAAAACGCTTCCCCCAATGACCAGGCTGTTCAGTGCACAGAAGTCTGCAAACATTTCTCCATTTTCATTCATCTCTCCTAGTCCCTGTCTGCCCATGACTTGCTCATATCCTGTGTTGACAGCTCCTATCTTAGCATTGAGATCTCCCATGAGTATGTTGATGTCCTTGGCTCTTTGTTTGCTAACTACACTCTGTAGTTGATTGTAGAATTCCTCCTTCTTTTCGTCCTCAGCATCATTCGTGGGGGCATAACACTGTATGATGTTCATATTGATGTTTTTCTTTTTCGTGATGAATCTTGCTGTGACAATCCGGGAGCTGACTGCTTCCCAGCTGACGAGAGCTCGTTGCGCTTCCCTGGAAAGCATGATAGCCACACCCTCTGTATGTGATGCTCCATCCTCCTCATGTCCCGAATACAACACCATCTGTCCCGATAATAGTCGCATCTGGCCCGACTGTGTCCATCGTGTCTCACAGAGTCCTAACAGGGATATCTTGTAATTCTCCATCTCTCGTGCCACCTGTGCTGCTTTCCCTGCTTCGTACATAGTTCTAATGTTCCAGGTGGCTATCTTGGTGGTCCTCTTGGGTGTCAGAAGGGGGGTCGGCATTACAGCTTCCTGACGGCTTTCACTGTACTGCGTCATATGTCCTCTGTCCATCTCCCAAGTCTTGTTGCCTTGAAGTTGTTGTCAATGTTTCCGTAACAATTGTGTTTTATGGATAGAGTTGTTTTCCCCAAGAACTGAAACCGCGCACGCTAGACATTTTTATCTAGTTACCTGGTTATTGATGACGGAAGTGATCGAATGTTTTTTTATGCATTGATGCAGATTTAAGTAAAAAAATAAATTCAAAATCATTGAACTAACGTAAGATACCAGGGGAGATATCAATAAAAATAGTTCATTCGAGAAGGTCGAGAAGGTCGAGAAGGTCGAGAAGGTGTTTTGGGGGGTTTTCGCGGTAAAATTCATCCGCGTCTAGAATTAATACACCGTAGTTAACACCACCTCTCCCCGAGGCTAAAGGGGTTCGCTTAGGGTTAATATTCAAAATGGAAAAAAAATAATCGGGTCCACCGTCCACGCCATTCCTCGATTTTTAGCGGGATCATTTGCGGTCCACTCTGGGGATCATTTGCGGTCCAATTTGGGGATCATTTGCGGTCGGGGATCATCTTCGGTCCCGGGATCATTTGCGGAGCTGTACAGGCCTCTTCTTGGGGACAGACGTGTGGAACAAAAAGACAAACAATGATGAAGCAAGTTTTATTATCGAGAGCTGATTCTACTGTTAAAAAATATGTTGCTCAATATAGGAAGTTTTGTGTTTACCTTAAGTCAAAAGGCCTTAGATTAGTTTTGCCTTGTGACAGTTTGATCGTGTCAGAATACCTATCTTACCTTCATGAAACTAAAAAATCTTATGCTGTTGTTTCGTCAGCGTTTTGTGCGTTAAAATGGGTCCATGATCTTATCCCTTATGGAGCACAAGGTAATCCGGTTGACACTACCCTATCTTGTAATATCGTAGAGGCTAGTAAGCGTGTATTTAGCAGACCAGTCAACAGGAAGGAGCCTATTACTCCTGATATGATATACCGCATTTGTGTTAAGTTTGCACATGAAGGCAGTAATGTTAGTGATTTACGTACAGCCTTAATTTTTGTTTTAGGATTCAATGGTCTCTTTAGGGTTAACGAGCTGTTGGATGTACGAGCTTCGGATATTCTAGTTCACGAAGATCATCTAGAGATTAATCTTAAAAAGAGCAAAACTGATCAATATAGAGAAGGGAATAAAGTATTAAGGTGATTCCTTGGCAAAAGAACCAAACATAGATTTCCGATGAAACTTGGTACACTTTTGTAACAAGTCAAGGAGATAATAAAAACGTGATAAAAAGAGGGGGTCACCGTGCTCGTTTCCACGCCACAATGCTGACGAGTGCGGTCATTTTGGCCCCTTTTGGCAAAACCGTGCGCAGCAAATAAGCTCGATGTTTTTCAATGCAGCCCGTGATATCGCACAGAGTTTGACTTCATTCCATTGTTTATTCACCGACGTTCCAGAAAAATGTCTTCGATTTCCTTTGTATTTACTTTACACTCCAAAGTAGATTCAAATTGGATATGCGCTGTGGGACCGTAGTGGCTCCCTCCGGAGAATTTAGTTAAATTGCAAAAAAACTGATCATAGATTTCTGCCCATTTTTTTTCTTGTGTAATGTAGTTACTGTTCTTATTAAAATTATGAAATAAAAAATGGGGGTCACCGTGCTTGTTTAGAAGAAAACGACCATTTATTTCCAAGCCAAGCTTAGCCTGAAAGAAATCCTGTAATGTTCTGTATGTGCGCGTGCTCGTACTCGCGCTAAATGACGCGTGGCGCGCGCAAATGACGCAATAAATTATGCGCAGTAAGGATGCGCAATGCAATACCAAGGAATCACCTTAAGAACGAATGTCGCTAAGGATGGAGCCAAATTGGAAATGGTCAAAATAAAATAAAAAGTTCCCTTCATATTTTGTATGTAGTTAGCCCTTGGGGTAGAAACATTCATGATGATATTTTTTTCACTTCCTGCCCTAACCTAGACTTGGGATCAGGGGGGAAGTTCATGCCCAAAAATGTATTTTTTGAGGTATTTTTAACCCTGAAAACTGAGATTTTGTTAACTGATTCTCTCAAAATGCAAAAGACTGGTTAAAATTCTGCTGACATCCTGGTATAATATCATAATAATCATAATATCATAATAATAATATCATAATATCATAATACTCTACAAAGCTGGCAATGGATTTTCAGTTTGCCCCCTGGGGGTCCCCTGGCCCCCTGTCCTTTGTAAGGGGAGAACTGCCTTTTTAAAAAACTGAAAATGAGACATCTTTGGCTAAAATCAAATCAAACTGGTATTCATATTTTGATCAAATTTGAAGTTGCAAATGAATATTTCGTCCTTTGTGAATCTTTTGGTACTGAAAAGTCCGCGGGCACTCAATTATTTTTTGCAGAACACATAATTTACAATTCATACCCACGGCAAAATGTTAATTTTCCGTCATTTTCAATGCCCACTTTCTGTGGCTTAAATAATGATATTTGTAGCAACTTACCACTACACTGTTTCTCTATCATCAATAATTTGAAAATATTTCACTTTTACCGCTTACAAAACATCCACTGGTGAAACTGTTAATTTATGCAGATAATACCACTCAAATTACCCGCCAAAAAAATATAAAACTGAGTTGTGTAGTCCATTAAACCACAGAAATAAAACTTATAATAAACAATTGATGTTTTGCATAACTTCAAGAACCATCTCAGAGGCAACGAGGAATCACGCCGAATATTATAATTCATCGATGCTTTCGTTAGGCCCAGAGTCAATGCCACCATGTTGAAACTCAGTTGGATCAGCCCCAAATGGCTTCTTTTACACTGGAAATATTATCTGGAATTTGCTGCAGCTGCTAACTATCCACAACTTCACGATGCTCCACTGATCGATGCTGTCACCGCCATGTTGGATCACTTCTTATCAGGTCGTGATGAATGCTTTACAGGCAACCTCCTTGTTCTTTTAGAAATGTCCGATCTCTTGAGCTCTACAATACTCAGCTATAAATCCTGAGTATATACTATAAATCCTATAGCGGCTATATATAAATCCTTTTGAAGTATCACAGGGGCACCCAACGACAAAATTTTCCTGTAGGTGTCGGAACGTCGTTTTTACGTTATAATTGTGCTTTTTGTGCAGTTTAATGGCTTATTTTTAAACGCTAAGAAAAAGGTATCTGTTCGGATACGTTAGCTGAACTTTCAAACTTCAGAAAATGTTAGGGATTGAAATCTTACTACCCGAATTTATGAGCTGCTTTTGCCTTTCTGAAAATCCTAGCTGACTTATTTTTGTACCCAAAACGACATTTTTATCTCTCCGAAAACAAAAGGAATTAATTTTCCCATATTAATAAAGTTGGAGATGTCTGAGGCGATTATAGGCCATCCGAACAGATATTCCACCGAAACGATTCGTTGGGTGCCCCTGGTATCACTGTTTGGTTGTAAACTCCAAATACGCCGGGACACTTGGTGTGTTTATCTTTTATGATGTCCGCTGACCGAAAAAGATAAACATTCGTCACTATACGCGACGTAATGTACACGAATGCTTGAACGCGAAAGCATTTTATAGTTTCGAAGAAAGTCGGACTTTTTTCGCCGATAAATTGCTTATGGAAACAAAAACAATTCAGAATCATGTCCCACAAAGTTTGCTAAAGTACCAAACAGCAATGAAATGAGAAAATAATCCAATTTTACACCGAAAAAGTTGATTTACAATTTGGCGCGTGCATATCGCGAAAGCAAGTGAAAACGGTAAACAAACTCTTACAAGAAATAAATGACTTTTAATACTCACCATACGCTAACTTTTAGATTGAGAAAGTTGTACCGGCGAATAAAGCACTCCATAAATGAGCAAATGACAAGATAAACGATTGCCGACGAGTTCATCGAAGAAAACTTATGAATTTTGATTCTTACGTGAGGAACCCAATTCAGTGCCCCGGTGCCAATCTGTATCTTCAGAACCAATCACCGGCCCGCATTTGAGACGACATTACCGCAAAATAATGTCGTCTCACTCGTAAGCAAAACTATAGGTGGATCGCGATACTTTGTAAGAGTTTGTTTACCGTTTTCACTTGCTTTCGTGATGTGAACGCGCTAAGTTGTAAAGTCACGTTAAGATGTTTTTGAACAAGTTTAAGGTGACTCCCTAGAGTATTTACAAATGACCTATACTAACTGACATGAGTTAGAAAGGAAACCCCAGTTATTTTGCCTTTGATGTTTCATTCCCGATATTTACCAGTAAGGAAACTGATATAATTACAGTTATTTATAGGTTGTTACTTTTTTCGTAGAGGCCGTTGCCATGGCAACATAGCATATAAAGAATGGCACATTTTTGCTATATTCTATCTTTATTCCTTTTTTGTTTTTGTTTCCTTCGGTGAAATTTCTTTAAATTTTGCCATCGTATGAAACTGAGTTTGCCTGGCATTTTGGAGGGGAAAAACCTTGTGGTTTTTCAGACGATTTTGCCAATATTACCTCATTTGTTATTTTAAACAATAAAACTTACTTGCTCTGACAAATTTCTTCAAGAAACGGTCATGTGATAGGTAGCGTTTCTGTCTTGAATTGTGGGAATTTTCAAAAAAAATTACCGAAGGAAATGCGAGAAAATCCACGGTTAGTTTTGACTTTTTTGGCCATGCTGACGTCATAAAAAATCGGAAAAACACGCGCGGTTCGAGGATTTTCCTTTGAGCGCGCGCACGCACCTTTTACTTTGAAAACGCAACAAAAGTTTTCCGTCCACACTGGAAAACGGATAAAATGTTTTCCGTCCACACTACAACGATCACCGGCGGCAGAAACGCTTGAATGCACTCTTGAGCATGCGCATGATAAGGGCCTAATTGAGCCCTTGATAAATTTGGCTTCGCGACGCTTCCCGCTTCTTCTTCCCGCCATCTTTGAACGTACTGGAAGTATTAAAAAATAACAGCTCCGAAAATGTCGAAATCCGGCCCAAAGAAGAAGAAATCTGACGAAAACAACAGAAGTGACTACTTTTCGTGGTCTGATGACGAGGTGGAATTATTGTTGAACTTAGCAATTGAGTTCAAAGCTTCAAACTCGATGGAAAATATCGACTGGGAATCTAAACAAGCACTCAATGACGATATTAACGAAAGCAACATGGCAATCACCATGTCGGCCGCCATTTTGGATTTACGTTCGAGGAAGACTAGGGCAGAGAGATCACATGATTATCGTGACGTCAGCGTTTTCTAAAAGTTCCGTTTTCAAAATGTTTTCCGTCCACACTAAAACGCAAAGCCGGCGTTTTCAAATTTATCCACTTTGAAGAGCGTTTTCGAAAAGTTCCGTTTTCGGTGGACAATTTATCCGGATTAGTGTGGACGGTAGACCTAACCGTAACAATAAAGTTGCGTTTTCAAATTTATCCGGCGTAGTGTGGACGGGGCCTAAGGTGGCTGCATAGAGTATGAGCGCGCGCGCGCTGGCTACGCAAGCTTTTGCCAATAAGCGCGCGCGAGCTGACGCGAGCTTACGCAAACAATGTGAACAAGTGAACTGCATGGCTCGAATTTTTGCAGCTATGTCAAGCATTTCAAAGTAAACATTCATTTATAACTTATGTTTAAGCCCGGATATTGCTGTTTGAACTTCCAAAGATGACGAATTTGTAAATTTCATCCAAGGAATTGCATAAAACGCCCGGTAAACAAACCTCATCGATCGAAAGTTCACGCATGCTCAAATAGCGATCTTGACGAGTTCCTATTTTATGACGTATTTGTAGGGCAAAATGAGAAACTTTCGTCTTTGTTTTCTCGAGTTTCCTTCGGTGAAAGTTCGTAAAACTTAGCGGAAAGGTTATGCTTAGTTTGCTTTACTTGGTGCCCGTTTTTTAGGAAAATGTATAATGCAAAGGCAAAAAACACAATTTTGTAAAAAGCGAAGGAGCTGCCTTGACAATCCCAATTTTTTTCCTCATTAAAATTCTTATCTGGGCAGACTTTACATATTGTGAAAATTGTAGAAACTTTCACCGAAGGAAATTGCAGAAATTTACAATTAAAGCTTCGTAAGCATTGACAAACTCCTTTGTTTGGACAGTTTTAATTCAAAACCTAAAGTCAATATGTTATCAGGTATGGTTGTCGAACACTATTTCATCATTACTTATTACATTCTGGAAGGTTTGGGTGAACTGATAATAAAAAAGAACGCGAAAACCAGCTTTCAAAATATAACTCACGCGCGCGCCTCACCAGATATGAAAATTGCTTTTGTCTCCTAAGAAATTTACCGGCGAAAAAAGTCCGACTTTTTCGAAACGATAAAATGCTTTCGCGTTCAAGTATTCGTGTATTCGCCACTCTTGTTGTTTTCAAGCATGACTGGTCACGTCAACACTTATACCTTTCAACCAATCACCTGAATGCTGTTATATTCAGAATAACATTATAATAATTTATGCATTCGATTCGGCACATGTGAAGTTCGACGTATAAAGCAACTGTGTCGAATATTCGACTGGCCCAGTCGAAGATGCGGCAGAAGTCGCATTTAATTCAAATACGTCGAATTTAATTGATTTAAACGTCGAACTTCACATGCATTTAATTCCTGAATTTGATTCGGCACATGTGAAATGCGACGTTTAAACCGGGCCTAAGGCCAGTTTCAAACGTCGAACTTTACATGTGCCGAACCTAATACCTATTTGGGTCAACCCAAATAATTAAGTTCGGCAGTTGATTCAGACGTCGAACTTAATTGACGTCGAACTTAATTGTCAAAGTGAGCATTTAGTTTTTGAGGTCAGCGGCTATTGTTTTTCCCGGAAGATTCAAAATGGCGGACGAACATGTGCCGAATCTAATAATTAGGTTCGGCACATGTAAAGTTCGACGTTTGAAACGGGCCTAAGTCGCGTATAGTGGGATTTTCTATTTCAATCAACAACAATATTTTCTCCCAACTAGCCGTCATTATAAAGCCGTAATGTCGTCTCAAAATCGAATTTAATTACTTCTTATTGACCGAGCGCGAGGGCCGTACTGGGGAATAATGGCCCGAGGTCGCAGCAGTACGCGAGGTCCATACGAAAACGACCGAGGGTCAATATTCCCCAGTACGGTCCCGAGCAAATGAGGTCAATAAGAAGTTTATTATATGGCTTTTCTTTTTATCTCGTGTAACCATGGTTACACGAGATAATGTATTGGTGTTTCGGTCACTCTGTTAGCAACATTTTTGTTAGCTCATTAAGGAACATATCTGTCATCTAAATTGATCGTTTTGATATAACAAATATTTGGATTCATCTGTTCTTGTATACATGCTACGTATGTGCGTATACTGTGTTTTTGCTTTCTGATCTTTTAAGGCAATTAGTGCTAGTTCGATTATTCACGACTGTTAGGTCAGACCAAGTTATTTATTAGGTTAAGAATCTAGTAATAATTAGAAAGAAGTGAGAAAACTTGCTGAGATCTCCTGCTAACCATACGTTAATGACGTTAATGAGAGAATTGTAATAAGCAATGGGGCAAAACAATAAACTCAAACTCAATAATTCAGTGGTCTGGTAGTAATTTTAATCAAGGAAATGTGAGGCAGGATAAATTATTTTGTATTTTATTTATTTGATTCAACGAGTGATTAGAAAACAAAAAGATGGTCACAAATTCTGTTAAATAAGGCGAAAAACAAGGTAATGATAATATAAATATTCAGAGTTACATGGGATGTGCATCTCACTTAGAGTTCCAGAACAGGCTAGTTACATGTTAAAAACTTAGATACACGATGCGACGAGATATTTAGGACTTGAGGAATTTAAAAAAAATACTACCGTCGTTTGGATGAGATATTTAGGACTTGCAAGTTCTGTACACTTTAAAGTCGGTGAACAACCGGCGTGTTACGGAGTACCCAACGATGCGACGAGATAATTAGGACTTGAAGTAATTGTAACATATTGTTCAAGATTGATTATTCATTCCTGTTTTAGCTCTGTAAGTGTAGAAGCACGTACTTTTCTGAAAAAGAGGTCTGTACACTTCGAAGTGAACAAGCACATTACGGAGTACTGTACGATGCGACGAGATATTTTTGACTTGAAGCGCGTACTTTTCTTGGTTGATGTTGATTATTCAACACTGTCAGCTTCTGACTTAGAGTTACGGAACAGGCCAATAGGAATACTGAAAAATTAACATACGAACATACTATTCTATGAGATATCTAGGACTTGAAAAGCAAGAGCTACGCTGCGTCCTTACGGAGTCATACTGTTATAATGGTAACGTTAAAAATGACTACACGATGCGACGAGATATAACAAGCGTTTTAGCGATTTCACCTATGTACAGAATTAGAGAAACGGAGTGAAACATGATCACTGTTAACTGGTTATTACTTAGTTAAACTACTAATCACTCTATTCCGTTTCCGACTGATAAAACGGCCGGATACTGTAATTATAGTAGGCAGTTTGAGAATGAGTTCCCTCAATGAAATCTTTGGATAGATCGTTTTCCGGTTTATGGTTTGTTCATATTCTTAAACATGGTGAGACTTCTTTTGTGATTATTAATGTTTTGAAACAACACTTCCGCAAACCAATTTCTGGTACAAGATGATTGCTTTTGTTTTAGATGGCAGTTGCTGCACTCTCTTACTGTAGTTTGGGTTATTTCAATTATTTTGAAATATGTCAGTAGTAAATTTATCTTTGTGAGTCTGATGTTCTCAAAGGTGTATGTGTTACCTTCTGTCTGAGACTGACTGAGTCAGTCTACGAAGTAAGTCCATAAGCGTAACTTCAAAGTGCTAGAGGAATCAACTAGTAGTTCTTCTTTCATTTTCAATTTTTATTTTATTTTATCTCTTTAGGAGAGTGTAGGCGAGCGATTGTTTCTGTTACAATGACTAATTGACCAACACAAACGGACTTGTCAATGGTTGTCGGCATTATTGTTTTCTGGAATTCTATGTCAGTAAATTATTCGATAGACACATATTTTTCCATGAGAATGTCTTCAGTATTTGAACTGGTATTCACGCGAATTTTTTTCAGTTTGACTGGGCTGCTACTTTCACTATAGTTTCCAAAACGTTTGAGTTTTGGACGAGAAAAACATACTCCTCTCACAATTTTTTTCGTTAGTTTGAATTTGGAAGTCGATGTAAGTTCCTTTCTTGACAAGAGATACATTGTGGATATAACCCACAACTTCATCCTTGTAAGACTCTCTCTTCTTGGCTAGCAGTAGTATCTTTGTTCTCAGTTTCCATTGTAGAATATGAAGTTTCAAGTGTCAGGTGACTGCGGATCAAAATGAAAGGGTTAGAATATTATTAATAGAAACAAGGTAAAGTCTGTATTTGAACCTAATGGTCGATCAGGCCCGGGTGTTTATGTCCAATTTCTGTAGCATGAACTGAGTGGGAATGCGTCCCTAGATGGGATGCTAGTTGGGGTAATCAAATGCAAAATATGCAAACGTGAAAACGCGTCATAAAACCAGTTCAAGTCCGAGCACAGAACAAAGATTTTCGTAACCTAACATCGTCATAAACGTGTAGTTTAATGAACAGGAATGGAAATGAAAGAATGAAGACTCGCCTTTAGTAATATCTTTTTCAAGCTATTACGAGTGCCGGACTGTTACTCCTCGAGGCTGGTCGGAAAGAAAGAAAGGAAGAAAGAAAGATGCTCACCTCTAAAGTTATGATGGGTGTGTCTGTTACCTGAAAAAGAAGGGGAAAACAAACACACGGTTAACACGTTGAGCCAATAGGAACCTATAAACCGTCAGGAAAGCATATGGGATGATATCATTAGATCGCGAAGCACGGGCCGTACAAGAAAACAGACGAGATCATTAAAGTCAAAGCTACAGAAGGCGACAAAATTGCCCAAACTGAGACCAACAAAATAAATTTGAAATAGTCCAACATATGGTAACCTAAAGACAAGGCAGATCAACACAGTAAAGGAAAAAAACCATCATATTAACGCACACCGAAGGAAAAACAAATGAGGGAAAGAAGATTCACCTCTAGTAGTTAAATAAGCTCGAGGAAACCGAGTAAATTCAAACAGACTTGTTGGGCATCAGTCTGTCCGAATCAGTAAAAACGTATCTGTTAATTTTTTTTTCGAATAAGTCCAGTCTCAGCTGTTAAACAGTACAAATTTATGTGCCTTTTTTTCTCGAGAAAAATATCTTTCAAATTAACCGAGCAAAATTCAGAGTGAACTTGCACCGTAATCGCTTTGGAGCTATCTCTAAAAATATTAAAACTTATGCGCTGTTTTTTCACAAAAGTCGTTCCGAGAATGAACTTGAAAGCCCCATTTACACGACCTTCATTTTGGGTCCGGCACTCCTAAATTTTGGCACGCGGGCCGATAGTTTAGGGCACGGCCCGCTTGATTTTTGCCGTGTAAATGCAAAATGTTTGGCACGCGTGCCCAAAAATTTAAGCGGGCCGAGACCACCTCAGGAGGTAGTCTCGGCCCGCCTAAAAAGAGGCCCGCGTGCCAAAAAGAGATGTATTCTCGTTCCCAGAGCCTTCGGCGACACGGAGAAAAAAACTAGGGGCGCCAAAATTTCAATCACACATGCGCAAACGGTGTGTCCTGACGAGATATGTCTTCATGCCGTAAAAACTTGGCAAGAGGAATATAAATGGCCTGAAAGACAGAGTAATCAGTCGGATTTCTACTCGTTTGAAGTTATAGATTTTATTATAAGGCTTATAACAACAACGGGTAGTAAAACTTGTTTCTTTTAGCGAGTATTTTAATCGACGTGATTTGTCTATGCCGTTTTCCATTTTGGACACTAACTCAGTACGGCTTTGTTCGACCCTTGCAATTTGCTTCATGTAATTACTATTCGAGGAATAGTCATTCATAGCAGTAGCTGATTATTTTGGAGGTAATGTATCAGTTCATGCATGTTGATAAATTCAGACCCCTCGGTATTTCAATAATCTGTTCCGTAAAATGCGGTTTTTAGTATTGTATTGCCGTTGTCTGCTTTAAATATATGGCTTAATTTTGGGTCGGCTGTGTTATTTGATACAGATATATTACACTGTTTTATCAAGAATACGTCAATGCCACGGTACAAGTGTTGACATGCCTTGTTTCGTCCCTCATTTTTGTCAGGCCTTTTCGTTTTTTCAAGGCGCATCAAGCCATAGGCAATCGACATTGCGTATCTGACATTTTGATTTTGAACGAATCTGCTAAAAATTATGTGAGCCGCTGTTAAATAATCTCGGGGACTCACAAATTTAAGAGTGCCGTTCTTATTTTTGGGGTGCCGCTCAGAAATGAACATTGAAAAATATCGAACATATTTTGTCGTGTAAATGAAGCGGGCCGTGCCCTAAACTATCGGCCCGCGTGCCAAAATTTAGGAGTGCCGGACCCAAAATGAATGTCGTGTAAATGGGGCTGAAGTGTCTTGTTAGATTCATCGGATAGCAAATTGCTCTTCTTTCAAATTAACCGAGCAAAACAGGCCTGTTGGGTCTGTCTGTCAATCTGTAAAAATAGTATCTGTTGTTTTTTCGCAAAAGTCTTTCCAAGAATGAACTTAAATTTGAAATTTTCATTATTCAGAGCGAACTTGCAACTTAATCGCTAGTTGCATACAGTGTAGAAAGTAAACAAATTTTTTACGGATTTTCATCAGATAGCACATTGCTGTCCTTTCAAATTTGCGAACAAGCACGGACCTGTCGGGCCTATCTGTAAAACTGTTAAAAGCTATGTGCTATTTTTTTCGCAAAAGTCGCTCCGAGAATGAACTTCAAATGTTTTGCTACAGATTTTCACCAGAGAGCAGATAGCTTTTCTTTTAAGATACATCAGTAGGGCGGTAAAACAGAGCTCTTGGGACTATCTGTGAATCAGTACAAATCTGTTTTTTATTTCGAAAAAAATCTCTTTCAAGTTAACTGAGCAAAATTCAGAGTGAACTTGCATCTTTTAAGATTAAAATCGCTAGTTGCATACAGTTTAGAGAGTAAAAAAAATTGGCCTCTTTTTTAAAGCGCTTCGAGAATGAGCTATGTATTGTTAACCGCGATTTTTATCAGATAGCAGATTCCTTTTCTTTCAAATTAGCGAACAAAAGCAGACCTGTTGCATTGGAACTATCTCCTAAAACTCTTACCGTAAAACTTATGTGCTGTTTGTTCACAAATGTCGTTCCGAGAATGAACCTGAAGAAAAACAGGCCTGTTGGGTCTGTCTGTCAATCGGTAAAAACATTATATGTTGTTATTTTGCAAAAGTCTTTCCAAGAATGAACTTAGATGTTTTGTTTGTAATTTTCATCATTCAGAGCGAACTTGCAACTTAATCGCTAGTTGCATACAGTGTAGAAAGTAAAACAAAATACAGTTTAGAAGAAGGTTGATTTTTATACTAACCTTGACAAATCAACGGGAGTGATGCCGCTAGGGTCAATTTTGCCTCGTTGTCAGTCTGGAACTGAAATACATCAAAGACAACTGTTAATTATGGGTCATTCATTGCATGTTTGAGGGGCTCACCTCTTCTTTTCTTGAAAAACATTGATAAAATTCGTTTCAACAGTAAAAACTTAGGAGCTGTTTTTCGCAATCGTTGCTCCGAGTGCGAACTGGACCTATTTCGTTGCAGATTTTCATCAGATAGCACATTGCTGTCCTTTTAAATTTGCGAACTAGCACGGACATGTAGGGCCTATCTGTAAAACTGTTTTTCGCAAAAGTCGCTCCGAGAATGAATTTCAAATATATTGCTACAGATTTTCACCAGAGAGCAGATGGCTCGCTCTTGGGACTATCTGTTAAACAGTAAAAAATAATGTGCTTGGTTTTTCTTTTTAAAAAAATTCCGTCTACAAGATTGAACTTGGTGCAAGAAAGGGCTAGCGATTTTCAAGTCCTACTCTGGCATTCACAGTTTCAAAGGTGTGGTACACACGGCTTTTAAACCACAAAGCAACTATGCATAAAAAACTGAATCACCTGAATGGATGTCCTGAGGTCTTCTGGCAAGATCTGCGGGGTAGTTCTGCTCCAGATAAATTAAACAATGAATGCCTTATAGTTATTTGACAAACATTACGGTCCTCTTCGAATGCTTTGTCGTCATTGGACAAAATTAGACTCGCACCCTTGAGAGATGATCACAATCATTGTTTACCGAAGGTACCGAGATATTTGTGACGATATTTATCAAAAGCCAAATCCTAATTACTTTATGACCTTTGCAGACCTTTTCAAAATTTAATTTCCGTTTCGATTCCAGCAAAAAAACCCAACTCAGAACGCTTCATTTCTTACTAGAAAAAGAGCAGAGTATTCGGAAAATTACAATAGCTCAGTGATTATTGCTCCTGTTCAAATGTAATTTCAAAAAAAGTAGCAAATCAGAGGTTCAAATCACATTCCTAAAATTGCTTCAGTGTCAGACATAATAAATGCGTTAACTTAAATCTGTGATTGTTTTGAGACATTTGAGGAATACAATTTTGCAATTGTTCGTTGATTCATAAACAGTGAAGTGTAATAAATGCAAGCCCACACATGTCCGCACTGCAAACCAGTTATTTCAATTAATTGATGCCCCCCCCTCCCCCCCCACCCCTCTCAAGGGTGGGAGGGAGGGTAATCGACAGACGCTCTGGTAGTGAGGTGCGGCCGGGCCACTCAAACCCTGACCATGACCCTGTTTAAGACACACATATCTGATTTTCCTACATACAATAAATTAACTTACGTTCTGTAATCATGGTGTACATGCGAACAGGTTTTCTGGTTGTGTCCTCTTCTCTCCATCTTTCCCCTGTCATGAACTGACTTAAGGCATCGGTAATTGAGTAATTTGCACAAGATTGAGAAATGAAAGGCTATTGGTTGTTGAATTTTAATATCTTTGAGTGTTTGCATAGTGACGTAGTAGGTCGCTGACTTAGAACTTGACCTCGGTTGTACAAAAAAACCCACTATTTTAATAGAGACTATATTATTTTTGAGAAATATATTTTACTTCGGTGGACAAGCGTTATACGGAGTGTATCAATTTATAGAACTATCCAAGATTCCGGTTCGGTGATGGAAGCAGTAGAACTTCAACCTCGTTCCCAGGGTCTCTCATCTTCCCGCCCCCTGGAGCGAGAGAAGAGAGACCCTGGTCTGGTCTGGTCACGTGCGTCCCAGATTCTGGGACGTAGCAAATAAAAGATTAGTGGAGGGGCAGATGAGTGTGAAATTTGTCTCCACTTTGCCTAGGGGTGAGCGGAAAGTGTTGTAAATCAAAATAACCGCATGTGGACGAGCTTTCGTGGTAAACATTTTGGCCGTTCCGAGACGCCAAAAAGACGATTAAAGAATTTTGAAGCCTTCAAGACCGCGATCAAGGAAAGCCAGGGTTCTTAGATGTATCGAAATATCGCCATCTGTACAACGCACATTTGATCAAGATCCGCGAAAACGATTCAAGGAGTTAATGTTTCGAATCCAGGACAGGAAATGGGATAAAGAAAATCTTTATCGCTTTTATTTATTCGGCGGCGATGTTTTGCTTGATTCTTTTTTCTGGTTATTTGACGGTCTCATGTATTTCGTCGCTACCGGCGGCGTTGCGAAAATGATAAAAGGTGACAAAAATAATGATCACCGACCAGAGCAAGTCTCCGCGATCGGTATGAATCCTCAAGAAAATTCAACCCAACTCCAGGTAAATTACGTACTTTTGCTTGTTTCTGTTTGTTTTTATTGCACTCGCCTCACCTTTACCCTTAGGATATATCGATCTTTAAACAGGAAAACTCGATGCATTCACTTTGTTTTACATATTTCAGTGTGCGATGCGTGTACGTGATGTGTTAGATTTTTCAGCGCTTAGACTAAGAGTCAGCGACTCGCAAAATATAAGCTTGGTTTATTAAACTTGAATTAAGCCGATGGTATCTTAATATTTTTCTTTCCTCTTTGTGGAAATGTTCAGACGTAAGTGTAATTTTATAATGATGACGCTTTGACTCCGATACGACATTGACCTTTCGAGACCTTGCCTGCCGTGGAGCAGCGCTAGCGCGCTGGAAATTCATCGATTTTCCGTAGCCCGTCAGCAGGTCAGTAATACAGCAACAACATCTCGGCCACAGTAAATTGCATCTAAACATTGGAGTAACTGCTGCAAACAGCGAACTGAAGACTGCTGTATAAAAACATCGCTTGCCTGTGAACAGTGGCCGTTAGCTTCTGGCCTCGCTTTGTTGTCGACAAAAGAAAGCGCGACAAAAATTCGTAATTATAGGAGCCCTCCCTGGGGTTTGAAAATGTCAATTAGACACGTGACCAGACCAGACCAGGGTCTCTCTTCTCTCGCTCCAGGGGGCGGGAAGATGAGAGACCCTGGGAACGAGGTTGGTAGAACTTGTCAACAAATCGAAGGCTTCATTTGACAGTTTGCTTATCAGTTGCGTAATTATTCCCTTACCAGACGTAATAAGGAACGTCATATGGGATTTACGAATAAAAATGATATGTCTTAGTCTATCCATAGCCGTTTTCTTTTGTTTTATAGTTAAGCGAGCGCGCGAAAGCGATATTTTCTCTTTACCCACCCCCCACCCCCTTGCGTTCGCGTTCGTTGAATCCCCCGCGGCTCTTATTTCGCTCGTCTGTCTTACTGTAGTTATTAGATGTTTGTGTGGTCATGTTTCAGATTTATATAATATGTGACGGAGAACGATTTCGACGCCAAAAATTGAAGGACCGTGCAATGCAACTGAACGCCGTTCGTTTTTAACGAAATCACAGGTACCCCAAGCTCAATTTGTGTAAAACAGAGGTGGTTTAGTCTTTTTTTTTGGTCTCGCGCTTCGCGCTCGCTGTCGCGCTCGCTGTCGCGCTCGCTGTCGCGCTCGCTGTCGCGCTTTGCGCTTATTGATACTGTATACTACAGGCTAGACTAGTATACCTGATAGGTAGAAAATGCTGCCGGGGGAAAGGAAAATGTAACAGTATGCGCATAAGTAGAAGTTTGAATGGAAATAGTGTATTTACCGTATAGTTTTTTCGAAGAATTGTAAGGAAGTATGTTCTTCTGTTTTTGGAAATATTTACTAACGGACCAGAAATAAACGATCCGCGATGCGTACATGTGTTGCCGCTTACATGGACATCTAGTTGTCGTGAACAAACTTTCAGTTAACCCATTAACGCCTGGCACTTTTAGCGCGAACCCACCCCCTAAATTCCCGTCTCTTTTACGGCATTTAGTTTAAACGCACGAGTCCCAAAAATAAACCATATGCGCAGTAAATTTAGACAAATAATTAGTTCCTGAAGTTAGCTTTTATTACAAATAGACATACATAAATTAAAATACATATCAGCTGTGATAAATTGTTCACAAAACACTTGAAAACCGCTATCAAATTTTCTTCACCTCCACTCGTCTTTGTAGAAACTCCAAAAAATACAAAAACTGTGTAAAAAGTCCTAAAATATATCATAATCTGTCTTTGCTTGATCCCAAAGAGATATTTGGTGATTCAATATTACTCCTTCGGAAGCTTCTTCATTCACTGAGTGCACAGCACATGACGCTGGTTTATTACTATATGTTAATTGTGTAACCTAAGTCTCAAAAATGTCGTTATCAGTTAAGTGAAGGTATACGCTCACTTTAATGATACTCCTTAGAAATCTGTTTCTTAGAGTCAGTTACAAAGAGCAATCAGCCCCATGTAAACAAGCTCTTCATAAAACATCTGCAACTCCTTATGGAGCACCCAACGAGTTAACGAACAACAAAAGCCGTTGCTTACATTCTCAACAAGCAAGGCCTTCTCGTTGATGTTTAATCTTATATTGACGATTTTTACGTTGCCGAGAGAAAAAAACACGAAAGAATATATTTTGATCGCATGACTCATTGAGTTGTTTGGAGCCAAAAATACTCGACCGTATATCTTTTGATCGCATTAAGTTAAATTAGTGGCTTAATTGCATTCACGTCAACACCTTGACAACGAGTGTCGCTGTTGCCGCTACTGACTCGTACTCCAGAACGACCTTTTTGCACTGGCTCCAATGCAAAAGAATAATTATCTGCTACGTTAACTCCAACAGCCACTGGCGAAGTGTGCAGCTTTCGTTTAATAGAGCAGCCTGTGTTCGACCTCGTCGAACTTTCAGTTGTCGATTATTGATTATTATCGCGAACTCTCACGTTTCACCGCCTCCAGGTTTCTCTGTCAGTGATCTTCTTTTGAAACCTTTTCCCAGCTGTCGAGAAAGAGAGAGCACGTGGAACTGCGCATCTTACTTTGTTCCATTCGCGCATAACCACAATTCCATGCGGTCTGAGCCTAGCTGTCGAGAAAGAGAGAGCACGTGAAACTGCGCATCTTACTTTGTTCCATTCGCGCATAACCACAATTCCATGCGGTCTTAGAAAATTTGGTTTCAAGGCCCTATATTGTAATTTTTTGCCGATTAGGTCTGCTGCCTTGTTCGTTCGCTTCAGGCTCACTCACAGCAGCAGCAACAATATGTTATCTGACCTCTGCTCAGATCAGCGCTGTGTAAGTGTTGTAATTTGAGCGTCACGGTAACCGTTGCGTAACAGCTAAATTATAGGGATTTGTATGAGAAATATTCCTGTTGATCATAAATGTACGAAATTGCCAATGAAGTTGTATACTGACCACTTCATTCATCTCCAAATAATTTGTCGATGTACTTCGATAAATAAACATGATGTAAATTCGTGCAAGAAGCATTTCTCAAACCGAGGAACGAAGGAATTGCAGAATTTATGCGTTTGTTGGCATCGGAACTCCTAAAAGGTCTATCTTTTAAATGTGTAAGACGTGACAAGTCAGAGAAATCTGGAGAAATCGGAAACAAACCGCCATTTTGTTTTCCTGTGCGATCGGGCTACTACCCCGACCCACCCTACCCTCAATAACTACCAAATATTGCGCCGCAATGTTGTTTAGTGTTGTGATTTCCCAGGCATTATGCGCTGGTCAGCGGAATTACCAAGAAACGTTTACATCATTCATCTTATAAACACACATTTCTCATGAGAATTTTTGCGTGACAGGAAGTTAATAACCCTTTGCATAATACGGTCACGTGACCATGTCAATCATAAAAATAGGTGGTAGTACAAAATGGTTGCCAGAAATGAAAAGAGCATGATGAAATAAGTAAGGTTGCCAATTTTGAGTCCGCTGATGTGTAAGCGTGATATTTTATAGTAGTTCGAAGAATTTAAAGGATTTGCATAATTGCATGCTGGATGGCAAGCCTTGCCATCCAGCTATTAGTGTCACTAAGATTACCTTCCATATTTCTTTTCAATCCGTTATGGGTGCTTATTTTATTAACTCCATATAGTTGTGTATAATCTTAACTTTTAATGTGAGCAGTTTTCGGTTATTTACTGTTGTAAGAAAAGCAATGTTTTGGACAGGCTGCAGTCTTCAATTGTTGTTCTATTATCCATCACAATATTATTTAGTCTGCACTTTTCTTCTCACACCGCCGATCTCCTTGAACCCAGTTTCCAGTTTAATTTGAGGGAGTAAAGCAAACTCCTGTAAGTACACAGTCCGTTGTCTCTAAATGAACAGTCCATTACATTGCTGTGACAAGTTTAAGTAATGTATTTTAATGCTGCTAAAAACAACTATGTATAAGAAAAAAAAAAAATTTAACAAAAACAAATTACTTACTTCTAATTTAAAAGTATAAAAACAAATTAATTTGACCATAAATAGCGACACTTTGTTAAACGAGATGGCCGAAAGCGCCTTTTGATTCATTTTGGGAAATTAACAATGCTATTTCCGGTTGGTAAACGCCGTAACATGGGAACAAATGAAACCCCTTACTGTGGAAATATAGATCACTTTTATTTCATGAAAAAAATATCGCACAAGTGGTATAGCGTGAAGAAAGTTGAAAAATTGAAAGAAACTTTACAGTTTCATTTTACTCTCAAACTATTGCCCAGAGCGAAAGCTGACCGTCACGGCTGTCACTAAAAACAACTGCGTGTTAGTGTTCAATCTTCCTCGTCACTTTCAATGAAAACTCGACTCGCTTCTTCGGCTGGCGACGGGGCCATGAAAAAAAAACATGATGGAAATTGCATCCTAAAATTTCTCGAATATTTGCACCGGCAAAAACCGCCTGACTGGTTGATGCAGCTGTTTTAGTGACTCGTCGAAATGCTTTGTATAGGTAATCGCATGGGCCCGAGTGCAATTAGGGATTAATTTCACGAGTATTTTCAAAGTTTTTACAAAATTGCCCGAGTCGCGCAGCGACGAGGGCAATTTGTAAAAACTTTGAAAATACAAGTGAAATTAATCCCTAATTGCACGAGGGAACAATGCGATTACTTGTTTATCACATAAAGGGCAAAATGTTCGAAAAACCTTCAACGTGCGGCTAATAATTCAGCCTGCGGAACGAAAATATTCCTTTCTAAAATCATGCAGAATCACAGCAAGATCAAGCAAAACATTACGTTCAGAACAAGATAACGCTGACTGTTATGTAATTCTTAAAAGAAAAATCTAAGTCGTGAAAAAAAGACAAGCTTTATACACTCAATCCAAGCCAAGTACCTGTTTGAATGTTTTGAAGCTTTCCGCTGCATGCGAGCTGCTTGACATGTACAATCCTACATCGATAAAACAGCAAACGACGAGTCCAAACAAACTTGTAAAGGTGACTTCTCCTGCTTAATTCGACCTTCTTCTTTCCTTGAACAAACTCTGTGCTATTTACTCTGGCTTGCACGTGATGAAGCCCGTATTTAACACAGAAGTGAAGTGAAGAAGTCAGTTGACCGCCATGAATGAATTTCGTCGCAAACTAGCCAAGTGTCGACGTCTAGCTGATGCAAGTTTTCTACTTTTCAGTTGAAATAATCTTCTGTTGTTTCGAGTGAAACACTGAGATTCAGCTTTCGGAATTTCGTTTCAAGCTATCACCCGGTTTCCATTCCTTTCTCATCAAATAACTCGGGAAACTGAAGTCAAACTCCGAAGCGACGTACAAGCGAGCGCTGTGTTTGAAAATTCTGCTCAAAATCCCGCCGTCAAAAAGCCAACTAAGTGCAGCGCGCTCAGCCAATTAGGAGCGAGTAATTTTGCCGCTCGACCAATCAGGATCAAGTAATCATGCCCTTGATTACCAAAAAGTTCCCTTGATTAAGAAAAAATGCCCTCTGTTTTAGCCAATCAGAATTCAGTAATTTTGCCCGCTATGTGATAAGTAATGGTAATTGGACCGAGTGGAGTACAATTCAGGGTGTAATCGGGCGAGTAATTTCGAAATCGGCCGAGCGCGCACCGATTTCGAAATTACGAGCACGATTACCCCTGAATTGTACGACACGAGGTCCAATTACCAATTAATCGTATCAATAACAAAAGTCGTGGTTAGAAGTCTGAGAGAACCTCTTTTATGAAAATGTCAGCGATTTATTCAATCAGTTTTTCAAACAGTACGGAGACAGCAAGAAAGAACCCATTTAATTGACGTGCGCGCGCTCGGATGGCATGTAGGTGTCCAATTACAGGTATCCAATTTGAACAAACTCAAATAGACCGTTTTCTTTATGACGTCACACGCGCAAAGGTTGCTGGTACTTGTAGTAAAGCCTGCGCGTTTACGCGCGAGCCTCGCAGGCTCTTCGCTGGCAACTGAATGAAATCTTCACAACGGTTCGTAATTTGACTTTTTTTACTGCAGTTGTTTGTCAAGAATGTATGGAAATCAGGTGACAGTTTTGGAAAACAATAGCTGAGCATTGAATTTCAGTGTTTTCGTCAAGAACTTCAGTGTTTTCAGCGTACAGTTATTCGTGTTTACGGCGACTAAAATTCATTCATGGCAGCCAAGGAAGTTTCACTTCGCATTGTTTTTAAATAACAACATGAGTTAAGCCTTAAGCTTACAACCGTACAGCTTTATACCATGCAGCAAAGAGGAAAGAGATTGTTCTTATGGACGGTCAGTATAACAGAGAAACTCAAATCCAATTGGAGAAATTATTCTTCAAACGCGTTTGTATAAATATTTGTCCGGTTGAACTGGATTTTCAGCTGAACCGATGCCGAAATCTTCACG
Organism: Desmophyllum pertusum; assembly: GCA_029204205.1. Classification (NCBI taxonomy): domain Eukaryota; kingdom Metazoa; phylum Cnidaria; class Anthozoa; order Scleractinia; family Caryophylliidae; genus Desmophyllum; species Desmophyllum pertusum. The sequence goes on along the minus strand of MU825429.1, from coordinate 40,740 downwards.
ACGTACGCGAAGTAGGTAAATAAAATTTACTTATTAGCTTGCAGTACTTGTTGTGTGTCTTCAATCGTAAGTTGTATTTTATTTTAGCGAATTAACCTTGAACTTGCAGTAACAGTTAGCTATTTTTCTTGTTCTGGTCGTGTCAATTTTAGTTTTAGTACGAGCGAGCGAGCATTATTTGAGTTTAGTGTGAGCGAGCGAAATTGCTTATTTTTACATCTAAGCTTAAGTTTTTTTTTACTTGTCGATCATTGAAAGGCAACCTTCTAAGGTTTTTTTTGCTCGCCGGAAATTTATGAAAACTTTGCGTGAAAACACGCGTGTAACAAGGCGTAGTACGCGACACTTTCATGGGCGACACTTTCATGCAAGATTATCCTCCCATCTTTCAAGCTTTTGGATGCGATTTCCACTTATGGAAGGTCCTCTACACTTTAACCATCGTCTAAGTTGTTCACAATGAAAATTATTTGGCTTTTGTCTTTAAACGAAGCATGTTTCCTTTACCACGTTCAAGCCACTATCATAGTTTATATTTCGCGCAGAACCTCGCGCGAGGTTTGCGATCTTTACTACAACTACCCGAATCCTTTGCGCGCGTGACGTCATAATGAAAACGGTCTATTGGATACCTGTAATTGGACACATACGCCATCCGAGCGCGCGCGCTCCAATTACGTAACAAATAGGCGCGCGGGGAACCAAGAAAATCGGCTGAATGGTTTGCGCCGTTTTGTTGGATTTCTTTTCCGGCTTCGTTTACAAGTTTTTTCGCTTCGCTGCTTGAACTTTTTGGGACTTTTCAAATTAAATATCTGTCCTTGAGAATGTTCGCTTCGGACCCAGCATCATTGAGATGTCTTTGGATGCTTCTTCGGAAACCAGAGAGTGTCCGGCTCGTTCTGTTCGCCATGCATTTAACCTTGCGAAGGTCAATAAAGAACTTGCACAGAACGTGGTCCAAGATAAGCTCTCAATTTTCACATTTCTTCAGTTAATCGACTCGATGTAACGACGGAAAGTGTTGATGTCGCTTAATCTAGTTTTCTTCGTTGTGTTACGACTTTTCTGCGAGTTGACAAACCTGTCAATTTGTTCCGTGCTGCTAGGTTGTTGTTGTTCTCCGCTGTTAGGTTGTTGTTCTTCGTTGTCTAACTGTTTGGTTGTTGTTTCATTCGCCTGTTTTTTCTCTCATGTTCTTCTTTACTTAGTTTACCGGTTTCCACTCAGTGACCTTTGTGGGCTAAAAATTTACCGATTACCGATTTCAGAATTTCAGTTACCGGTTACCGATTCCTAATTTGGCATCTTTACAACATTTCTTGGGTACTAACTATTAAAATATCTATCAAACATGAATTGTCGAACTGTTGCCTAGTATAGAAACAACAAATAAAGCGCTAGATTAAAAGATATCAAAATATATTTTGAAGTCTAGCTGAAAATAACAATTGCTGTCACGTTATCTTCCTTGTGCAAGAGTGCGAAGTTTGTACCGTTATAACTTCGAGAATATTGAATCAAAAATTCGGTTCTTTCCAGGTGTGATAGTTCATTGGGTACTGTAGCCATCGCAATATATCTCTCGCGCATCGCAACACATGATTAATGTAAACCAGCTTACAAAATATGGAAGGCGCATCTTTTGACCCTCCCATGTCCCATTTTCAAAAAGTTATAACTTTCTTTATAGACATTGAAATGAAACACAACTACACACCCATCGCAAATTGCGGAATGCCCATCGTAATAGCAATGAACGATTAATCAAGCAACACAAAACACCTTTGCTCTGATCGCAAATTATCTACTTCCGGTTCTTCTCTCTGGTTACCGACTTTGTGCTTTAATAACTTTGGACTCCGTGTAAATATCAACGTGAAAGTAACAGAATCGTAAGTTAATAAGGTGCTTTCCACATCGCAATCATCGAACAGATCATCGCAACACATGCCAAAAATATATCAACTTACTGAATATGGCCGGCGTAGCGTTTGACTCGCCATGTGCCATTTTCAAAAAGTTATAACTTTCTATACAGACATTGAAATGAAACACAACTACACACTCGAGCACGCTACTAAGTGTACTACCCATCGCAAATTGCGGAATGCCCATCGCAGCGGCAATGAGCGATTTATCAAGCAACATAATAACAACTATGCTCTGGTCGCAAATTATCTACTTCCGGTTCACCTACTTTAGTAACCAACTTTGTGCTTGAATAACTTTGGACTCCGTGTAAATATCAACGTCAAAGTAACAGAATCGTAATTTAATAAGGTGCTCTCCTCATCGCAATCATCGAACAGATCATCACAACACATGCCAAAAATATATCAACTTTAATACTAAATATGGCCGGAGTACCATTTGACTCGCCATGTGCCATTTTCAAAACGTTATAATTTTTTATACAGACATTGAAATTAAACACAACTACACAATCGAGCACACTGCTAAGTGTACTACCCATCGCAAGTTGCGGGATACCCATCGCAGCGGCAATGATCGATTTATCAAGCAACATAACAACAACTATGCTCTGACCGCAAATTATCTACTTCCGGTCCTTCTCTCAGGGTACCTACCATTCTCGTCCCCAGAGACCACGATCCTTTTGGTCAGCACCATGAATCGCGACCTCTGGCCGGAACCAATTTGTTGAACATGCGCAGAGTACTCGTTCTATATTCTCAGCCAAGCCAACTTTGCCCGATGACTAGCCTGCGTGGCAGGCGTATAAAGGGGAGGGAGGGGAGTTCGACGCGCGCGAAGCGCGAGGAGTCGGAGCGCGAAGCGCGATGGAGTGGGAGGTGAAACGCCTGCAACCACGCTATTGTTTTTGCCATTCCGCCCCTAATTAGTTTTGACAGTTTTCACGCGCACTTGATTAAATATGCAAGATATCTTTGAAATCATTCTTGTCTTTCGCTATGATAGAAATACTTCTTTTAAAACATAATAAACACATGTATAGAAAGACCGGGTTGGAAGTAGCCGAGTAAAGTTTTATAATTTTCACGTGAAATCGAAAGTTTCCAATAATAAGACGTCCCGTCGGTCACGTCCTAAAATTCAACAGACATTCCGACTTCCGTCTCGCATTGAATACAGTGTATTGCAAGTCTATTGTAGCTTCGCTTTCCGTGAATGAAAGCTTCTGAAGAAAAGTGGAATGATTTTCTCATAATATTTTCTCCGAAGAACTATAACTGAAATTCTGAAATCGGTAACCGGTAACCGGTAACCAGATTATAATTGGTAAAAATTGAGTTAAGCTTTCTACAAAACTGAATTTAAAAACTTTCCATACTATAATGACGCAAAACGATGAGTTTTACGTCATAAAAAGTACAACTGTACTATTCCTTCAATTAATGTTTATTTCTAATAACAACACCTTTTTCAATGAGATGGCGCGCATCTTGTGTAACCAAACTATTACATGATATGGTAGTAACAGCATGCACGTTCGAAAAGAAGGAGAGCATGCGTGGACTCGACGTGCGTTGGCACAACTTTTGAACGGTGCGTTTCGCCTTCCCGCAATAATCAAATTTCGAGGATAAATTCAACAACCATGCATGGAAAGTAATGACAAGTAGAGGAGGACTATGGGTAAACACAAGAGAGGGGATAGAGGTTCCACGGAAGATACCGGTAACCAACAAACGCCAAAACGACCAAATATGGCGACCGCCGAGGAAGATGTTAACACCGAAGAAGAAGAAGAAGAAGAAGAAGAAGAAGAAACCAAGTCATTGAACCAAGTCTAATAGAAATAAAGGAGATACTTGTGGACATACAAATCACGGTGTCCAATATGCAATATCCTAAGCGAAAATGTGAAAATGGCCAACGAGATAGCTGAGCTAAAAAACGCGGTCAAACAGCAGCAAGCAGAAACTACCGCTCTCAAGGTGTCGCTGGACAAAATAAAGAAACAACAGGACAAGACAGAGGCCGCATTGTATGAAGCAAAAATCAATGAACAAGACGACGAGATTTACGAGCTTTACAATCTCCAAGACAAAATGGAGCAATAGTCCAGAAAGAACAACCTCGAGATCCATGGAATCCCTGAAGCTGCCTATGAAACAACGGAAGAGGTAGTGTTAAAATTAGCCGAAGCTCTTAAGAGTAGTTCTCTGAGAAAGTGAAGCAAAGTTGGAAATGAAAATTTTCAACCCCCCTTCATTTTTTGTGTGGAGGTAGGTTACCTGGGGGTATGAACAAAAACAGCCATATTTGGGTCGGCAGATGTACTGTTGCCATGGTAACCGCAATTGATCACGCCAGCCTCAGGACCATGTTTTGAGAAAAAAATTCACTCTCGAAAAGTAAAAATAAACAAGTCTGGTTCTCGCGTGCATGTGAACCAATTCAAATGAAATTCCACCAGGGTGTAGAGCCATTTTTCTGCTTTATAAAAATCGCTATAAAAATATTTTGATTTTTATGAACTAGGAAAAAATGGTCGATCTACCATGTTGCCCGTCAGCCATTTTGACAAGCATGAAAAACAAGCATAACCATATCCGCAATTTCTCCAAAAGTACTCTTTTCCCAGAAACCAAATTAGCAGCAGAGCTTACATGGATATTGAAGTTTCTAAATATCATAAAATATTTTTGGGGAAAATTATATTTTGGCCGTGGGTGCTGAAGACATCTGAGGCAAATTGTAAAAAAATGCAAAATTGGCCATTTTGAGACTCCACTATTTCGCCCAAAAAGGCTTTAAAGAAAAAGATTCAGCTTCAGAAGTATTTCCTATCATCTTTTCTGTTAACTACATTTAATTGATAATGTTTTGACCCGAGAATTTGGTGAAATATAAATTGATTTACAAAGCCTACCTACCATTGTTTCAGGATAATTTTATCGCGTGGGTCTCTCCTTCGCTCGCTCCATTTTCTTGACAAAATCCAGCACAGACTCTAGGAGAAAGGTCAGATCTAATAGGTTGTCCCATCGAACATCCACTTTCCGGTCTTTCAGACCACAGATGACACGGCTTGATAAAGAATAGTTGACCAGGGTCAAAACGCAGTAGTAATATTTCTCGGAATATTTGTGATTTCTGCCATCGATGCACCAAAATTCATCGATACAATCCATCCAGGAAGTTAAATAAATGCATCAAGATCACTGTACTACGCAAATGCATGCCCTGTGAACAATCCAGAGTAAAGTATTTGGCTAAAATCGAGTCGTACACATTGCGTTGGCCGATAAGCCAAAAAGTTGTTGTTGAATAATCGTGCAGACCGGAAGTGCGAGAAGCAAGACTGCTGACCGGATGTAACACTACGTTTATCTAAATGCAACCTATCTAGTATCCTCTGGGTGGTAGGGTATGGGTATGGAATTAATTTGACTTTCGATCTGGTAATGCGGCTGAATTTTACAATGGTGATTTTTTTTTTTTAAACAATAAAACCAAAGGATAATATGAATACGTACCCCAGCGCCCCAGTGAACTTTATTTTTCGTTGGGATGGTACGCGGCAATCTGCGTTTTAGACCTTTATCGAGGTGCTCATTTAATATGAGAGAAATTTAGAAAACACGGGCCCCAGGCGAGTGTTTTCTATATTTCTCAAGCATGTATGTCAAAAACGAATCCATGCTGCAAGTAAAGGAAGTAAAGACGAATACGGATAGAAGCAACTTTGCCACCACCTTCTGTGAGCGACAAGGAAACATTCTACTGGTTCAGGCCTTATGCATGTGGGAACTACACGGGCTGACTCTTATAAGATTGAATAGGGCCTAGAAACATAGCTCAGGTCCTTCTTTCTTCCTGACACGACCTCAATGCTATACTAAGGCATATGCTTTTCAAGTTTGACAGTGTTAATAGCTTGGCCCGAAGCTCATTTCTGTTCATACAACACAAGGTTATTCTCTTGTAAGTGTAGCAGCAGCTCTCCACCTCTAACACAGATTGCCCCGCTTCCGGCCCTGTGGCTAGCCTAGCTGTGATTTCGACTGTCACTTCTTGGAGCATTTTTTGTCGTTCACCAGTCTCCGAGCTCTGCCTCTGAGACATTCTTCCGCTTTAGCTGCCATACGCGAGAAGTATGAGTATATCTGTTGTGGGGCTAAGAAATTGCCAATGGCGAATATGTAACGTACTCACCACTCCTCTCCCCTTTGGGATTTGAAAAAGAACAAATTTCCATGTTTACAATATCGTCCCGACCAGGCTATTTTCCTGCGCACAACGATATGCAAGTTTTCTCAATTGGACAGGTATCAGGTACTAAATGTGGAAACTCATCGACCGCAGAGGCGGGTCAACAGGTTGTGCACCTAATGAACCAAATCAGTGAGGGAAAAATAGGCGCTTTGTGTGGACAATTATTTGGTTGCGTAAAACAGTGAAGCGCATTTCTTTTATCCTATTTTTCCACCACTATAAAAACAGTCATATTATACCAGATTAAAAGTCGGCGTTTTATACTTTTACCCATGATATATTATACGAAAAAGAAATAACTGAAGTAAAGCCACAAAAACAAATAAACAAAAAACGCGTCATACAGTCAACTCTCGCCTTGCGGACAAAATCCAGCCTTCCACCTGACGAAAGCAGTATAGAGGTTTGACTGAAAATGACTCCCGCTATTGCGGACTTTTGGTATTATGGACTCTAAACTACGTCCCGAGGATGTTCGCTGTAACAAGAGTTGACTGTATTACATTTTAAAAGTGCATCCAGTCAGCAGTCTTGCTTTTCGCATTTTTGCACATTTAGTCGTCAACAACAACATCTTAGCAACGGCTTGACTGACACAGGATTCCCACCGTTGCCCTGCACTGCTATGTCTTCAAAAAAAGTGCCCACTTTTTATCCACCGCACCCCTGATTTTAGCCAAATGCATTATACCGAATCGTCACAGGCATGCATTTGCTTAATACAGTGATCGTGACGGATTCACAACCTGGTTGGATTGTATTCGTGAACTTCAGTACTTTTTATACGGCAGAAGCCACAAATATTCCAACTGTGTTCGTTAAGATCAATAATTATTATTACACTGTACCGTATCTGCCAAAAACGCAGATTACCGCGTACAAGGCTCCCAACGAAAAATTAAGTTCACGGGGGCGTCCTGTGACACGTATACATACATATCCTTTGCAGCGCAACATTTTTCTTTGATGCTTAAATTTTATTGTTTTTTTTTCACCATTGTAAAACTCAGCCGCATTGCCAGATCGAAAGTCAAATTGATTCCATACCCATACCCTACGACCCAGAGGATACCCTACGTTGCATTTAGATAAACGTTGTGTTACATCCGGTCAGCAGTCTTGCTTCTCGCACTTTCGGTCTATCGGCCAACGCAATGTGTACGACTCGATTTTAGCCAAATACTTTACTCTGGATTGTTCACAGGGCATGCATTTGCGTAGTACAGTGATCTTGATGCATTTATTTAACTTCCTGGATGGATTGTATCGATGAATTTTGGTGCATCGATGGCAGAAATCACAAATATTCCGGGAAATATTACTACTGCGTTTTGACCCTGGTCAACTATTCTTTATCAAGCCGTATCATCTGTGGTCTGAAAGACCGGAAAGTGGATGTTCGATGGGACAACCTATTAGATCTGACCTTTCTCCTAGAGTCTGTGCTGGATTTTGTCAAGAAAATGGAGCGAGCGAAGGAGAGACCCACGCGATAAAATTATCCTGAAACAATGGTAGGTAGGCTTTGTAAATCAATTTATATTTCACCAAATTCTCGGGCCAAAACATTATCAATTAAATGTAGTTAACAGAAAAGATGATAGGAAATACTTCTGAAGCTGAATCTTTTTCTTTAAAGCCTTTTTGGGCGAAATAGTGGAGTCTCAAAATGGCCAATTTTGCATTTTTTTACAATTTGCCTCAGATGTCTTCAGCACCGACGGCCCAAATATAATTTTCCCCAAAAATATTTTATGATATTTAGAAACTTCAATATCCATGTAAGCTCTGCTGCTAATTTGGTTTCTGGGAAAAGAGTACTTTTGGAGAAATTGCGGATATGGTTATGCTTGTTTTTCATGCTTGTCAAAATGGCTGACGGGCAACATGGTAGATCGACCATTTTTTCCTAGTTCATAAAAATCAAAATATTTTTATAGCGATTTTTATAAAGCAGAAGAATGGCTCTACACCCTGGTGGAATTTCATTTGAATTGGTTCACATGCACGCGAGAACCAGACTTGTTTATTTTTACTTTTCGAGAGTGAATTTTTTTCTCAAAACATGGTCCTGAGGCTGGCGTGATCAATTGCGGTTCCATGGCAACAATACATCTGCCGACCCAAATATGGCTGTTTTTGTTCATACCCCCAGGTAACCTACCTCCACACAAAAAATGAAGGGGGGTTGAAAATTTTCATTTCCAACTTTGCTTCACTTTCTCAGAGAACTACTCTTAATGTTTCTATCACGCCGAACGACATCGAAATTTCCCATAAATTGAGAAGAAAGGGCGTTGCAAAGTCTCTAATCGTGAAATTCCAGAGCCACAAGGCCAAATCCAAACTTTACCGTGAAAGAACCAAATTAAAGAATATCAGTGTATCCGATTTATTCCCAAATCTATCGGCCTCGACACTTGTGCAAGCTGAACGAATCTTTATAAACGAGAATCTAACATCGTACCGACGAAAGATCATGTCAAAAGCAAATGGAACGCGCCGTGATGGCAATCTATGTAGTATACGTGGTCGATGGACGGTAAAATCTACATCAAAACATCGCCTGAAGGGCGACTAGTTCGCATCAATGATTTAGAGGACCTCGATACTCTATAAAGTTTTTCATTATGTCCATTGCATGTAATTTAGCTATTAGGGGAGGGACAACGAGGGCTATCGAAGTAGGAAGCTTCATAACTACTAATTAGTTTGTAAGTTTGTTTGTATACCTTTTGTATTAATCTAATATACTCTTTCTTTTTTTTTCGCTATGTGCACTAAGCAAAAGTATGATATTTTATCACTAAATGTCCGAGGAATTAGAGATCAAGTAAAAAGGAGGAGCATTTTCTCGTATCTGAAAGATCAAAAAGGTAAATTTTATTTTCTTCAGGAAACGTATTCTGACCTCAATGATGAAATTATCTGGAAAAACGAATGGGGAGGTGAAATTTTTTATTCCCACGGCACTAAACATAGTAAAGGTGTTTGTATTCTTATTGATACCACTATGCAAATCAAAGTTGAAAATATGTTTCGCGATAACTCTGGAAGAATAGTGCTAATAACTATTGTCCATAATTCCGTAAAATTATCACTCTGTAATATTTACGCTCCAAATAGTCTGGCAGAACAACTAGAATTTATTCAGGAACTAAATAATTGTCTTATAGACAAATCAGAGCTTAGCGAACTAATTGTCGGTGGTGATTGGAACTGCACCCTGTCAAAAAAGTACAAAATAGGAGGCTCAACTTGGAAGCCTACAAACTACAGAGATCTCGTATTAATTACCATGGATGTTTTCAACCTTGTAGACATTCAAAGACAACGACACCCTAAACTCCGCAAGTATTCATATGAGTCAAAATTTCTCAAGGTTAAATCTAGAATTGACTTTTTCTTAGGCCCAGTTCAGACGCCGTACTTCACATGAGCCGAATCGAATTCGAATTTAGGCCGACCCAAATTAATTTAGACCGGCTGAATTGATTCAGACGCCGAGCTTAATTCAGCCGAACTTAGGAAAATTGCTGTTATATTGAAAAATACATTATAATAATTCATGCATTGGTTTCGGCTCATGTGAAGTTCGGCGTCTGAATCAAAGCCGGTCCACAGCCGTTATTCTCGGCTGAGACAGGCGGGAAGAACGGCTAAGCCGATCCGAATTCATCCAGCCGTTCCGAATTGATTCAGACGCCGTACCTCACATGAACTTAATTCATCGAATTCGATTCGGCTCATGTGAAGTACGGCGTCTGAACTGGGCCTTAGTTGCCAAACGTTTGACGAAATATGTGAAATCTACAGAAATTTTCCAGCTATAGCACCCGACCACAATGCAATTTACATTTCTTTGTCAATTAAATGCGAAACTCCCCGTGGACCTGGACTTTGGAAATTCAACAACACGTTGTTAAATGATGAACGCTATCTTGCAGAAATTAAGGAAACATACTCAAGAACTCGTGACTATTATTCTCACTTGGAAAATAGGCGCCTTTTTTTGAGAGATGCTGAAAATGGAAATTAGAGCTGCAACCACTGTTTACGCTAAAAACAAAGCAAAAACGTCAAACACTCGTGAAGTTGAAATTAAAAGGCAGCTAGACGAATTGGATAACATTATTTGTGATAACTTTGACGCACCAAATATCGACGAAATTCTAGAAGAATACGATAAACTTAAATTTGAACTCCGGTCAATTTATGAGCACAAAGGGAAAGCGGCGATATTTCGGTCGAAATGCCGCTGGATTGAAAAGGGAGAACGGTCTACAAAGTATTTCTTCAACCTAGAAAAAAGAAACTATAATAAAAAGACTATCTCTGAGCTTCGCTTACAAGATGAAACTACAACAAATAACGAGAAACTGATCTTGGAGGCAATTGAATCGTATTATAAGGATCTGTACACTTAGGACAACACTGCCCTTTTCACAAACAGATTATGACGAACTTGTAAACAATTTGCAAATTCCCACACTATCTGATGAAGATCGCGATAATCTGGAAGGTCTTTTATCTTATGAAGAATGCGAGAAAGTATTGGAAACCTTCAAAAGTGATAAGGCTCAAGGCGAGGATGGCTTCACGGCTGAGTTTTACAAATATTTCTTTGATATGCTTGGTCATGACCTTGTTGCGTGTTTTAACGAGGCCCATGCAGCAAACGAACTCTCCATTTCACAACGGAGGGGAGTAATTACTTTGATCCCTAAAGAAAGTGACTCGCTACTGGAATTATCAAATTGGAGGCCGATAACTCTGCTCAATGTTGACTGTAAAATAGCAGCTAAAGCAATCGCAAAAAGATTAGAACCAATTCTTCCGAAACTGGTACACTCGGATCAAACTGGCTTTATAAAAGGTAGATATATAGGTGAAAATATTAGATTAATTAGCGATATTTAACAATTATTCCATGAGCCCGCGTTGGATACGAGATGATAGATAGCCAACGAGCGCGTAGCGCGAGTTGGCTATAATCATCTCGTATCCAACAAGGGCGAATGGAATAATTGTTTTATTAAAAACGTTAGTAACTTTAGGTGAATTCGGTATTACTTTTTAAACAAGACTATAAATCGACTGAGTGATTTTTCAGTGCGATTAAATGAAGCATGATTTGTATGAAAACGGCGGCAAACGTCTGGCGACCGGCGCTGTCTTCGGTCTGTTCGGTAAACAAGCTGAATGAAAATAGAGCTGCAAGACTGAATTTTCTTCGGATTAATATTCGCTGTTTCTTCTAAAGTTTCGTATATTCTGGAAAATTGTGCAAATGTGGAGCTGAACATTTTTCATTTTACAAGTTGAACTGATGGACAGCTGAACGGTTTGTTTATACGGCGAGCAAATCGTGCACGTCTGCAGAATTGTGTTGAGACGAGCGATTTGAAACTGAGCCAGTTGAAATCAAGTTCACTGAAGTAAAGAGCAAAGGAAAGAGTCAATATCTACATGGATGGAAAGAAAAAGAGTGACCTTCCAAGATAATTTCACTGTGAAGTGATCTGGCTTCGATTGTACCATCACCAACGCTTGACGAACAGCTGCGATATTGTTTTCAATGCTTCGTCTCTGATGGATATTTATTGTGCTGATTTTAAAAGCTTAGTCCAGCTGGAATTAACAAGCCTCTTCGAAATACAAGGTAACAATACTGAATAGGTTAAGCTTAAATTTGTAGTGTAATTCATTCATTTTGAACGAATTTGTGCAGATTTGTATTGGTTTCCGGACTTTCCCGTAAATTGTTTCAGGCTTCCTTTTATAAATAGTGCTCGTTCAGTTGCATTTGTTGTAGAATTACAAGCATTTCCCATTAAATATTTCGTTCCAAACTTTGCTGCATTTTCTAGCAGTTTTGTTACTTCGTCTTCAGTCGATTCTGCCGTGAAACAATTTTCTCCGGCGGCCATTGTTCCTTGGAGAGAGAAAAAAATTCAGCTCTCTTTCTCGCCGATGCGTTCATGGTATAATGGCTCATATCCCATGGCCTCTAAGCCAATCAAAACTCTAGAAATGCATTATCCAATGGTTCAGTTTTTAATAAAATGGATTATACCAAGTCGCAAAAGATACCAGGAATTTTAGTATCGCTAGATTTCCAGAAGGCTTTCGATTCGTTAGAATGGCCGTTTATAATGAAAACGTTAGATAAATTCAACTTCGGTTCAAGCATGAAACGATGGGTCAGCACATTCTACGAAAACATCGAGAGTGCAGTGATCAACAATGGATTTGCAACGAACTGGTTCAGGCCATCAAAAGGAGTAAGACAAATTAAAGGTGCCCTCTCTCGCCCTATTTGTTCATTCTTTCAACTGAAATTTTGTGCCAAAAAATCCGACAAGACTCAAGTATAAAAGGAATCAAACTGTCAGGGAATGAAATTAAACTTAGTCAGTTTGCGGACGACACAAATCTTTTTTGCGCTAACCTGAACTCGGTAGAAAACGCTCTGAGAATAGTTGGTGAATTCGGAAATATAGCTGGTCTGAAGCTTAACGTTAAAAAAACAAAGGCGATCTGGCTTGGATCTTGGGCAAATAATAAAAATAACCCCTTGAAAATAAAATGGTTACGCAGTCCGGTAAAATTTTTAGGAATCTATGTCTCGTACGATGAGAACGGAAACAATAATCTAAACTTCAATTTAAAAATAAAAAAGTTGCAAACTAATCTTGATCTGTGGAAATCAAGAGATCTCACTTTGTTTGGAAAAGTGTTGATACTGAAAACCTTGGGACTGTCACAACTTGTCTATTCGGCTTCAAACCTCAATGTCCCTGAGGAAATATCTGATATAGCGAAAAATAAAATTTTCAATTTTCTTTGGAATGGTAAGCGTGACAAAATTAAAAGGGCGGGCCTCTATCAGGATTTTGACAGCGGTGGACTACGAATGACGGATGTAGGTTTAATGTTCAAAGCTCTAAAACTTGCCTGGATTCCGCGACTCATAATTCCAGGTAACCAGAATTGGAAAACTGTGCCAAACTATTTCTTTAGGAAAATGGGGGGCCTAAATTTTCTCTTAAACACGGAGCGAGCCTATAAAAGGACTGGAAACAGCACTTTGTTGGCTTCAATTTATCGCAAATGGCAGACGAAATAACGGTCGTGAGACGATTGAACGTTTAAATGAGATGTTTCTTTGCTCAATTCATAAGAACTGGTTAATTCTTTTTGGAAAAAAACACTACAAAAGCTTTTATTTTGATTTTAATAAGTTTTAAAGGTGGAAGAAGATAAATCTGAACGGGAGTATTGAACGTCGACCCAGACCTAAAAATTCAAATTCCGCATGTCAACCATGTTTACTTTAAAAAGCAAACTGACTGAATCCTACAATTAAGGTTTCATTTCGATATCTTTATTAATTGAGAAAAGCAAGAACTGAACCGAGTTATGTAGTTTTGAGCTGGGTTTGGCAAGAGTTTCAAATAATACGCGAACATATGTTTACTGTTGTTCTCAGAACACGCTAGCAAGTTCGCCGAGTGCCTTCACCTCTATTTTATTCTCGCTTTAGCGGCATTAGCACCAAGCATTTCGCCTCTCCCATCCTTACAAATTTCTCCATTCAAAAAATCGGCCAAAAACTGTAGAGATTCCCCTTCATATTATTAAATTCATTGAACACTACGTACAGTGTACATGTCTCAGAACTGCCGTAAATATGCTTGTATCCGTTGACTTGCCGAGAACAAAATCGCAACGAGCAAAATACACTGACCGGCAAAATAGTACAGAAATCAACTTGTTGAAATTAAAAGCTGCGAAATCTTTGTTTATTCGTTTTCTTTCACCCTACCTTTTTTAGCACATCTATAAATTTCTTATTACTTGTCCCTGCTTGTCAAGTTGTGCGTAAACTATTTTCGAAGTGATTTTATTTAGAAGCTCATTCTACTGGCTTTTTTCAGCGATGCTAACCAATGAGGCACTTTCATTGTGGACTATGATTGACAGGCTGAACACCTCAGCCTCGCTTTATAGGATCGCTCCGTGTTTAAGATGCAATTATGACATAGGACATATAAAGCAACTCCCAACTTTTTATAAAAATATACTTCGGATCTTCACTGAACTTAAAACCCTCTATGGCTATAACAAAGACAATTTAATCCTATTCAATAACAAAGAAATTCTTGTGGATAATAAGCCCGTGTTCATCTGGGAGTGGTTCAATAAAAGCATCATTTATATTAAAGACCTTTTGAAACCCAACGGTCAATTTCTTTCGTTCAGTGAGTTCGTCCATAAATATCCATGTAAAACTAATTACCTTCAGTTCTACCAAATCATTAGCGCTATACCGAAGCACCTACTAACAAAAGCGAAAAGTATGGAATTTTTAAGAACCTATGTCGAAAACGACACTATATTTCAATTAAATTAGACAACGCAAATAAACCTGGAAAAAGCTCAATCAAGAGAATTATATCAATTACTGAATAATAAAACCCACTGTGTAAGTCAAACCGGTCCTGGGAAATGGAGTCAAACGCTTTCATTAAGCGAACAATCCTGGACACTTATCTTTAAATTTCTGAAAAACATCTGCAAAGAAAATAAGTTAAAAGACGTTCAATTTAGATTCATACATAGAATCATAGTAACAAAGAAAGAACTGTTCAGATATGGTTTTAAGGCAGACGATGAATGTCTGTTCTGCGGGGAACATGATTCTATCAATCATACATTTATAGATTGCACATTTGTCAAGTCTTTTGTCACATTTGTCAAGTCTTTTGTGCAAAACGTAATTAATTGGTTCAACAAAACATATGCATCCCAAATCAATCCGACAATAGAAGAACAATTATTCGGCATCCATGACAGCTCTCTCGACAATAATATAAAGAATAGTTTTAATTTCACATCTATAGTTATGCGATATGTATATGTATAGGTAATCGCATGGGGCCGAGTAAAATTAAGGATTAATATCACGCGTGTTTTCAGAAGTTGCTGAAATTGCCCGAGTCGCGCAGCGACAAGGGCAATTTCTGCAACTTCTGAAAACACAAGTGATATTAATCCTTAATTTTACGAGGAAACATGCGATTACTTGTTTATGACATAGAGGGCAAAATTTTCGGAAAAGCTTCAAAGCGCCGCAAAGCTAAATTCAGCCGCGGCGGAACGGACTGATATTCCTTCCAAAAATCACACAGAATCACAGGAAGATCAAGCAAACCCTTACGTTCAGAACAGGGTAACCTTGACTGTTATGTAAATCTTAAGAGAAAATTGTAAGTCGTGAAAATAAAAAAAATAACAAGCTTGCAACCAAGCCAAGTAAAACGTAATTTTATTCACCTGTTTGCATGTTTTGAAGCCGGCTTTCCACTGCGAGCTGCTTGACATGTCAATCCTACATTGATAAAACCGTGAGCAAACGACGAGTCCAAACAAACTTGTAGAGGTAATTTATCCGGTTTAATTTGACCTTCTTCTTTCTTTGAACAAACTCTGTGATCGTTTATACTCTGGGTTGCACGTGATGAAGCCCGTATTTAACAGAGGTGAAGCGAAGAAGTCAGTTGGCAGCCATGAATGAATTTCGTCGCAAACTCGCCAAGTGTCTAGCTGATGCACGTTTTCTAGTTTTCAACTGAAATAATCTTCTGTTGCTTCGAGTGAAACACTGAGATTCAGCTTTCGGAATTATTTCGTTTCAAGCTATCACACGGTTTCCGTTCCTTTTTCATCAAATAACTCGGGAAACTGAAGTCAAACTCCGAAGCGACGTACACAGCGGGCGCTGTGTTTGAAAATTCTGCTCAAAATCCCGCCGTCAAGAAGCCAACTGAGTGCAGCGCGCTCAGCCAATTAGGAGCGAGGAATTTTGCCGCTCGACCAATCAGGATCAAGTAATTTTGCCCCGGGCAAACCAAAATTAATGAAAAATGCCCTCTGTCTCAGCCAATCAGCATTCAGTAATTTTGCCCTCTATGTTATAATACATCTTTATAACATAGAGGGCAAAATTACTGAATGCTGATTGGCTGAGACAGAGGGCATTTTTCATTAATTTTGGTTTGCCCGGGGCAAAATTACATGATCCTAATTGGACGAGCGGCAAAATTCCTCGCTTCTAATTGGCTGAGCGCGCTGCACTTAGTTGGCTTCTTGACGGCGGGATTTTGAGCAGAATTTTTCAAACACAGCGCTCGCTTGTACGTCGCTTCGGAGTTTGACTTCAGTTTCCCGAGTTATTTGATGAAAAAGGAATGAAAACCGGGTGATAGCTTGAAACGAAATTCCGAAAGCTGAATTTCAGTGTTTCACTCGAAGCAACAGAAGATTATTTCAGTTGAAAACTAGAAAACTTGCATCAGCTAGACACTTGGCGAGTTTGCGACGAAATTCATTCATGGCTGCCAACTGACTTCTTCGCTTCACCTCTGTTAAATCAGTACGGGCTTCATCACGTGCAACCCAGAGTATAAAAGATCACAGAGTTTGTTCAAAGAAAGAAGAAGGTCAAATTAAACCGGATAAATTACCTCTACAAGTTTGTTTGGACTCGTCGTTTGCTCACGGTTTTATCGATGTAGGATTGACATGTCAAGCAGCTCGCAGTGGAAAGCCGGCTTCAAAACATGCAAACAGGTGAATAAAATTACGTTTTACTTGGCTTGATTGCAAGCTTGTTATTTTTTTTATTTTCACGACTTACAATTTTCTCTTAAGATTTACATAACAGTCAACGTTACCCTGTTCTGAACGTAAGGGTTTGCTTGATCTTCCTGTGATTCTGTGTGATTTTTGGAAGGAATATCAGTTCGTTCCGCCGCGGCTGAATAGCTTCGCGGCGCTTTGAAGGTTTTCCGAAAATTTTGCCCTCTATGTCATAAACAAGTAATCGCATGTTTCCTCGTAAAATTAAGGATTAATATCACTTGTGTTTTCAGAAGTTGCAGAAATTGCCCTTGTCGCTGCGCGACTCGGGCAATTTCTGCAACTTCTGAAAACACAAGTGATATTAATCCTTAATTTTACTCGGCCCCATGCGATTACCTATACATACATGTAAACTACATAATAAGGCTATTCTTCTTCCAGAGTTTGTCGATAAATTCCTCCCGAAATACTGCGTCGGAAACTTAAACTAACAAATTTTTTCCAAAACACTCTAATCATAATCTAATTACTCTAAACCTTCCGAGAAACTGACTCCTCCTTAGTACCATTTATCTGTTTTGTATTAGAAAAGCTATGCCGTACAGGTAAAGAAATCACAGCCAGTGTAAAGCCGCTGATCTTGAGTATAATAGTAGTAACAATTGTTGTGTGTAATAGCGAAAGGAATCATGTAAGAGTTTTGTAAATTGCCGCATTGTAATAGTATTGTAGTATGTATTGTAAATATCGTATTGTATGTAATGAATTGTAAGTAGAGCATCCAATTGTATAAAGTAGCATAAGTAATCATAATACTCAATTAATAATACACTTGAAAAAATTACTCCATTCTGATTGGCTAAGAGCAGTGCAGTTCAAGTGTAACACCAGTGCAAAAAGTGTAACACCAGTGCAAATTACAATTTCCGAAGATTTCCCAAGTTAGTACGAAGACCCCTAACGGCTCCCGACGGTCATATGAGGTATGCCGAAGATGGCCGAAGTTGACCCGAAGCCTTCAGAAAGTTTCCGAAGATGACCCGATGACTTCCGAAGATTGCCCGAAGTCGTTCGAAGATTTCAGAACTTCATCCGAAGACTTCCGAAGATTTCCGAAGATCACCCAAATACTTCCGAAGTTTACCGAAGATTTCCGAAGGCTGCCGAAGATCACCCGAAGACATCCGAAGGATTTCCCAACTTTATCGGAAGGTTTGCGAATACTTCCGGAATTTTTACGAAGACCAAGGCCTCCTCAGCCTAAGTAATCGGTAAACAGAATTTTTTCAAGTGTGTTATTAACAAATTGCACTCGCCCTACGGGCTCGTGCAATTTTGTTAGTCTTTGAAAAATTTACTCGTGCTTATTTATTCCAAATTGCACTCGAAATCATGCGATTACCTCTACAAAGCCTTTACTTACTCAAAAAATAAAAAATAAAAAAAGCATGCACGTTCCAAAGGTATAAATTAAAAATAGACAAATTTCCATTCACGGCCCCCTCGCATTAATTTTCTGCAATAATGAATTCTCTTTCCAATAGTCAACCTACTGTAATTTAATATATCGTGTCTACTGCAAATAAAATGTTTATCATACTTTGCCATAAAGTAAGCTCGATTGTACAAGAACTACACTGGCTGTAAGTGGAACGGATTACGTTTAGAGTTTCTTGATAAGTTCGGTACGCTCTTCATCCATAAACTTATAAGTCATGTATAAGTGGTTCACATGATCTCCAGTGTTATGACTGTTATTGTGCAAGAGCTTTTTCTTTTGCCGCCCCAGACTTGTGTAATGAACTGGCAACTAGGAAAGTTGAAACTAAAATCAAGACTTTTTTAAAACAAGCTTCGTTAGGTTAACAATTTTTTGTTTTGTTTTATTAAAATAAAGTAAAGCGCCATTGGGCAGGTATTTTTGGAAATGGTGCTCTAGAAATTGTTTGAGTGTGAGTTTCTTTATAATATTGATATACATAGAGAATAATACATTAGTGCGCGGAGATATGACATTTATCTTTGAGTGTTCAACTCGATATATCACGATTGAGCGCAGCAAACGCGTGAGATATTGATTTGAATACGAGAAGAGAAATTTCACATCTCCAAGCAACCATGTATTATTTTGTTTACTTTATAAACATACTAATAACGAGGTTTTTAACGATTTTCTGAATGTTGTCCGAAGGACATACGAACATTTTCCAAAGATTACCGAAGATTGCCGAGGAAAATCCGAACACGTGTCAACTTAATATCGATAACTTTTGGCTCATTCAGCATTGAAACATGGCAAACTCGCCAGCAAACGTGACGTCATCGATATCATCACACGTAAAATTACGATAATTTTTTATGTACGATGATACAAGTTTCTCAGTGGTAGAACACTGCAGTTTATATAACTGATAAAGAACAATATCAAAGCGCCTCTTCAGGCCACCATGTTGTGTAACGATTTTCGCACTTTGAGATATAAAGTTTGCTTTTAATTACTATCAAGAAACCAACCCTCCAAAATAGAAATAAAGAATAACAAAAATTATGTAAGAAAGTAGCTTACATTTAGTATCCTGCAGTACAGGCGGTATGAAAAAAATTTACATTTGATTTATAGAAAAAAATAATCTTGAAAAAATAATTGCTAAGTAACCTCCCCCCAACCTGGGATTGGTGGGGGAAAGGTTATGTTCTTTCAGCTAACTGTAAAATACCTCACCCAAAACCTAAGTTGACAAGAGATCACCCTCCGATTAAAGACAAATAGTTACCTGAATGCGTTGAAATGCATTGACAGCAGATTCAAAATACATTTCAATACACTTCAATGATTCTTCACATGTCGCTATTTAATTTAAGCTCCAGAAAGTGTTTTTGAAAGGTCAAAATTTAATTGATGTTTGAAGTGTGCCTTTAGAGAGAAAGTAATACAAGTGTCATGCTTTGAGGTATAAAACACTCTTCTTTGTACTGCTAAATGAACATTTTATATTGTAGTAGTCTGCAGGTATGTGTTCTTTGTAGCGATCGAATATATTGTACTCCGACTATTTAGTTTCAATTCATTACATGTTTAACAAATAAAGAAGCCAAAACCATGTATTATACTGTCATAAAACACGACGGGAATTTGAGAACACGAGAGAAATTTAGAAAACACGAGCTGAATTCTCTTTCCAATAGTCAACCTACTGTAATTTAATATATCGTGTCTACTGCAAATAAAATGTTTATCATACTTTGCCATAAAGTAAGCTCGATTGTACAAGAACTACACTGGCTGTAAGTGGAACGGATTACGTTTAGAGTTTCTTGATAAGTTCGGTACGCTCTTCATCCATAAACTTATAAGTCATGTATAAGTGGTTCACATGATCTCCAGTGTTATGACTGTTATTGTGCAAGAACTTTTTCTTTTGCCGCCCCAGACTTGTGTAATGAACTGGCAACTAGGAAAGTTGAAACTAAAATCAAGACTTTTTTAAAACAAGCTTCGTTAGGTTAACAATTTTTTGTTTTGTTTTATTAAAATAAAGTAAAGCGCCATTGGGCAGGTATTTTTGGAAATGGTGCTCTAGAAATTGTTTGAGTGTGAGTTTCTTTATAATATTGATATACATAGAGAATAATACATTAGTGCGCGGAGATATGACATTTATCTTTGAGTGTTCAACTCGATATATCACGATTGAGCGCAGCAAACGCGTGAGATATTGATTTGAATACGAGAAGAGAAATTTCACATCTCCAAGCAACCATGTATTATTTTGTTTACTTTATAAACATACTAATAACGAGGTTTTTAACGATTTTCTGAATGTTGTCCGAAGGACATACGAACATTTTCCAAAGATTACCGAAGATTGCCGAGGAAAATCCGAACACGTGTCAACTTAATATCGATAACTTTTGGCTCATTCAGCATTGAAACATGGCAAACTCGCCAGCAAACGTGACGTCATCGATATCATCACACGTAAAATTACGATAATTTTTTATGTACGATGATACAAGTTTCTCAGTGGTAGAACACTGCAGTTTATATAACTGATAAAGAACAATATCAAAGGCCTCTTCAGGCCACCATGTTGTGTAACGATTTTCGCACTTTGAGATATAAAGTTTGCTTTTAATTACTATCAAGAAACCAACCCTCCAAAATAGAAATAAAGAATAACAAAAATTATGTAAGAAAGTAGCTTACATTTAGTATCCTGCAGTACAGGCGGTATGAAAAAAATTTACATTTGATTTATAGAAAAAAATAATCTTGAAATAATAATTGCTAAGTAACCTCCCCCCAACCTGGGATTGGTGGGGGAAAGGTTATGTTCTTTCAGCTAACTGTAAAATACCTCACCCAAAACCTAAGTTGACAAGAGATCACCCTCCGATTAAAGACAAATAGTTACCTGAATGCGTTGAAATGCATTGACAGCAGATTCAAAATACATTTCAATACACTTCAATGATTCTTCACATGTCGCTATTTAATTTAAGCTCCAGAAAGTGTTTTTGAAAGGTCAAAATTTAATTGATGTTTGAAGTGTGCCTTTAGAGAGAAAGTAATACAAGTGTCATGCTTTGAGGTATAAAACACTCTTCTTTGTACTGCTAAATGAACATTTTATATTGTAGTAGTCTGCAGGTATGTGTTCTTTGTAGCGATCGAATATATTGTACTCCGACTATTTAGTTTCAATTCATTACATGTTTAACAAATAAAGAAGCCAAAACCATGTATTATACTGTCATAAAACACGACGGGAATTTGAGAACACGAGAGAAATTTAGAAAACACGAGCCGCAGGCGAGTGTTTTCTAAATTTCTCGAGTGTTCTCAAATTCCCGGAGTGTTTTATGACAGTATAATACATGGTTTTGGCTTCTTTATGTGCTTTAAAATATAGATTTACGCGCGCGAAACGATAAAACACGCTTTTCTATGTTATATACTCTGATAAAACATGGTTTTTAACCAATCAGAGCGCGCGAAGTTTTCAGTTTATATTTTAAAAACAAATATTAAAGTGCAACTAACCCCAAAAATTGTTATTCGTTTAAATAAATGTACTTGTTATTTGAAACTTAACTGCGAAAAATTTTTGGGATTTTGTTGAATCCTCGATTTTCTGTGCCCCGGCAAAGTCACCAAAAACGCCTCCATTTTTGTTCACGACCGCCTTTTTGACTGGGAATGAGTCTAGCGGCTAGTGACGTAAGCCCGGGAACCTTGGATCTTTCGCGTCCACTCATTTCCTTCAGGAAGATGCGATACACATTCGAAAAGTGTGTAGAAACGCCTTCCAGGTGCATTATTGGCCGTTGCAGCAACACCCCAGATTTAGAGAAAGGTATACTATACCATTTTATAGCGATCGTCGAGAAAATACGAAAAAGACGGTGGATTTTGTAATCTCAAACGAGCGAAGTATAAAGTGGGACTGTGAGAGCCATTGATCAAGAACTCTGAAATTTGTCCGCGCACTTCTAGCAGGCCGACTTCCAAAGGCTGTTTAACCCGGTCAAAGCCAACTAGCAATTCGACCAAATTTTACCGAGAACCTATCTCCATCGCTGCTAAAAGATAGCCAGAAATGTCAGCCCATGAAATTCAGTAGCTCGAGCGTCGATCTGTGATATCGCGCATCTGTAATGGTGTTAACATTTCTTCCTCGTGCGAAGCAATTTCGGGAATATTGATGAAAGTCAAAGACGAATTTCTTTCGAAGGATAAAATAGTAAAAATGACAAAAGATTTGAGCTCCGAAAGTTTTTCTGAGGCCGGAAAATAAGCAGTGCGATAAACCGTAGTGACTCATCGTAACATTAATGCGGACCACCGTGGGAACATACCCACTTCGCTTACCGAGGAAGAAAAAGTCATTTATTTGACGGTTTTTACTTCAAAATTAACTTAGTTCACTATGGTGGTTATTTGGAGTAGCAACGACAAACGTTTGAGGATGTCAAAACTGTAGTGATGTGGCTTGTTTCCTTTCAGCTTTGCTTCAATTTCCAGGCCCGAGCAGACCGCGCGCGGAGCAAGCCGATTTTCAATCGATCGACTATCTCTTGGCTGCGTCTCAAGCAACTCTTAATACACTTCTCTATAAACTCTTGATATACAAACTTTAAGCATGGACCAATACTTAAATAGGACAGCCAAAACAAGCTTTATTGGATGGCATATAATATTTGGTAAATTGTAACCTCGCTAAACAACAGTTACATGGCGACAGCAGTAGCATTTTGAAGCGAATCATGTTTGCAGTGAGTTCCACATGAACACCTACAATAAAGGTAAGAGAATAAGACAATTCTGCTCTGTTTAATTTTCACTGAGAACGCGAATAATACATTTCGTAGCCAGACATGACAGCAACCACGTTTGTTTACATTTACGCAATACTTGGCAACTTGCGACTCACCAAGAATCCACATGTTCTGTGCCGTCCAATCTTTTTTGGAGCATTCATTCTAAATCTTCATTTTCTTTAACTTCTTCGTTGTACGTCTTTAGCTATTCTTCGTCCGCCAAGGGTTCATCAGCATACATATATGCCATTTCATCGAGGCTTTCATTGCTTGTAGAGCGCTCTACAACAGCCGTCTCGATCTCATCTTCTACCTCCATGTCGTATTCCGGAATAAAACATATCTCAGAATCTTCGGAATCATAGTTTGACTCCGAATTTGTGTTGCTGGAAGACATATTTCTTTGTGGATAAAATTGCAATAGTTATGAAGGCGCAAAGAAAAAGAAATCATCCGAAGAAGTTTCTACACAATGTAAAGCCCTGACAAAAGTCTCTCGTCGCTAATAATCAGAACGTTCCCGGCGTTACGTCACAAGATCCCGACCCAGGACCCCAATATTGCGCGGTCGTGGGACAGAAAATTCCAAGTTTAAACGGCTGCAGAAACGCGCGGATTTTATCGATTGCGATAATTTTTTCGCAGACGTTATCAGGGTAACAAGGAAATTTATTTAAGCGAAAAATTTTTGGGGAGTTAGTTGCACTAATACTGATCTTGTTATTTGTGACTGCGATGTCATGCTTATTGGAAAGTAAAGTTTGGAGGATTTTGTTTTCATGTACATGTAGAATGTTTCGTATAAAGTTTCGTAATGTTGAGAAAGCGATATTCTTTACTAATTTAGCTTTGCCGAGAACAAAATGTCATGGCGATACGAATGTGTCGCTCTATTCTCGTTTGTTTGACTCCCTCGTACCAGCCGAATTATCGCTATGACTTGTTACATTCGATTCTCGCTGGTTAGCGTATTTTTTATGGCCTGAATCTGGCTGGTGTCTCGCTGAGAATTATCGTACGGGCTGAGACTGTTGTATATCTGCTATTCATTCAGAATTTAGCTCATAAATTTAGCTCAGACCTCATGAAGGCACCCGTAAATTTCACTCAAATTACTTGCTTTTTCAATATATTTGCCAGTTTTAAGTCGTAACATTTCAGCTGTTTTGGAAAATGCAGCAATAATAATAAGCAATAACATGTTTGTCCTTTTCCCAAAAAATATCCTGATTTGGGGCAAATCACATTCAGTGATGTGTATGAAATCAGGTCAATTCTCAACCTCGATTCCAGGCTCTCACTCCTTTTCCTCCCTTGTCGTTGAGTAGAGAGACCCTGGTTGCGGCTGGTCACGTGACCACCCAAATTCTGGGTGGTAAAAAAATATATTCGGAGGGAGGAGTGGTAGAGTGTTAGAGTTGTTGTTGTGACAAATCTACCATGAGAGGGTGAGAGCGTTGACTCTGAGTCGCAACTCGCAGACGCAGCAGGTCTTCAAACAACTCGCAAGAAAAGAAAGCACCAAAAAGGTTTGTACATATGCTTACATGTGGTTATTCAAGCTTCTACAGGCTTTGCCAGGCCGAAGATCGCTGCGATAATCTTTTCTCGGAAACTGCTTGCGTCATTCTCAGAACTGCACAACTACGACGATCGATCGGACGTTTTACAACGGAATTTTGTCCACGGAAGAAAGCCGATCATTTCAAGAATTAAGTTTACATGTAAGCTTGGTATGTGAACAGCTTTAAGGTAACGAGTTTAAGTGATCGTTAAATTGTATTCACTGCAAAAACTGCCGATGGAAAAAAATTCCTTCGTACAGTCCGTTTGACATATTTCGTGCCGTACAAGTTTGTTGATTTTCAACGAACCGCTTTGAGCGGTTGTTGTTGTAGATTTTTTGACACAAGAAAACTATATTATGGTCAAACTAACACAGAATCAGTTAGAGAAAATAGTAAGCTACTCTTTTTTCCTAAAATTTGGACTATTTCGCTCCAAATGAATTTGTAAATGAATGCCGTTGTGTTTTAATTTAGTGAGTTCGCAGGGTCAGCTGTGAACGAGCTCGCCAAGCTTATTGTTGTTTTCAAAGTTGGTTTGAGACCAAGGTGTTTGGTTTACAACCTCGTTTAGCTTTACGATCATGAACCTGTCTACTTAGTGTAAAAGTGAATCTGAAGTCGATGGTTCATCGTTATTATTATTAAATGAGCCGGTAGCTTATAAATTTTGTGTTCGCAAGGCGAATTTTCCATTCTCGTAATTTTCGCGCCGCTGCTTTTGTGGCTCAAAAATATCCGTCACGTATACATTTTCATGTCATGAAGTTGTAAAGAATAAAAACAAATGTTCCATACAAATAGCCTGTTTCACTTTTAACATAATCTTGCCGTATAAAATGCTGTTCCATTTTGAACCAAACTCGATTTGCCCCTTCGATCCCTTGGTTAGTAATTATTGTTCACCTTGACAAAACGGCCTCAAAGACCCACCCTCCCTGCGGTATTGTTGTAACCGCATAGTCACGTGACCAGCCGCAACCAGGGTCTCTCTACTCAACGACAAGGGAGGAAAAGGAGAGAGAGCCTGGAATCGAGGTTGGTCAATTCTTTGTTTTTATCTGACGTCATCAAAACTGTTAATCCTACAAAGCTCTTCTTTTTATATCTTCTAGACATGGAAATCATTAATCTTGGTATCGATCCAGTGATTTCTTTTGGAAATAAAACTATTTGAAATTTGTGATGTCCCGGATGAACGTGTTTTTGAACTGTCACAAAAACGGATATTCTTATATCATTTTTAAATTTTCAGACGTGATAATAATTTAGAAATGATGTTTAAATAGATATTTTGAAGTGAAAGATAATGATATTGACAGTAGAATCTACTCTACTTCTTGTGCAATTTTATGGCGGCCATATTTGTGCCCCTCTGAAGGACACAAACATGGCGGCGGCATACTAAATACTGTAATTTTTTGAAAATTAGTTTGGCAATAACTCGGTTATGAAAAACGCTACAAAGCTATAATTTGGACAAAACGTTTCTTTCTGCCAGTTCTTTTACCTGTTAATTTTCTGATGTTGTTCATGCAAGCAAACAGTTTTTGTAATGTTGATGAAAACCACCAATAGATAGAGCTTCTGATTAGATTAGTTGATTACGAATTTTGGCGCTACACGCATGCATCTAATGCACAAGTAGAGCTCGTTGTACCACAAAGAAAACCGCGACACAAGTGAATCAAATATATATATTTGCAGTAGTATTAAAATCTCGTAATTCAAGTAGTAAAATCTCTCAGTAGTAAAATCTCGTAATTCAATTTTCCATACTTTTCTTTAAAATTTCAAGTTGATAACATCATAGCCGAACACAAAAATAGTGATCGAGTGAATTACAAAACTAACCATACCAATATGTTGTGTAACGCAATGATTGTGTTACACAACATATCCGATGAAATACGTTTTTTAGCCAATAAGAGGCACATAAACCAACCTGTCTTGTAAACTCTGACTATGAAACATGCATTTCTTTAGGCAATCGAAGCGCGAGAATGATTCAACTTGTATTACTCTGATGAAACATTTTTAGCCTACCATAATTCGTGCTGGGTTCAGTATCAAATCTGTATTGTGGTGACGCTGGCTTTATAGACTAAGCTGGGGGAGAGGCAATTGTTGTCTAAGGGGCAGTTTTTCTTGCTTCGGCAGTTGCACCCGTTTTCTGTGGAGGTGGTTTTGGGGTTCAATACTTTGTGGTTGTGTTTTTTTACAAAGGTGCTCATATTGTCCATGCAGCTGTAGCTTACTTTGATGGTGTTTTTGTTGAAGATTTTGTGGTATCTGTGGCTCGCGGGGAAGTGCTTAGCGGTGAGGTGTAGGAATGTTTTTCCTACGTTGGTTACTACATTCTTGCTGAAAGGAGGGTTGAACCAGATTATTTGCCTCTGTCTTCTACGTGGAGTGGGAGTACTGTGGGTGGAGTACTGGAGCTTTTCATTGTGGCCGCTTTTCTTTAGGGCGTCTTCGTAGTGAGGTTTTGATTTGTTGAACATCTCCTCGTTGCTTGAGATGTCGGATATTCGTAGGCCGATGGCTGCAGGTAGTTGTTTGAGGATTGTGGGGGGGTGGTTAGACATTATGTCGATGTACTGTGTTTCATTGTTAGGCTTGCGGTAGGGGTAGTGGGTTCCGTCTGTGAGGTTTAGGGTTACATCCAGGAAGTTCACGATTTTGAGATTGCTTTGGATGGTGATGCTTAGACCGTGGTTCTTGAAGGTTTTTGTGATCTCTTTTCTTGTTCGTTCTGCTTGGGGTCCGGATGTTTGTTTAAACAGTGCTAGTCCGTCGTCTCGGTATAGTCCTATGTTGTTTAGTCCGTATTTCTTGGACAGTGTGTTCAGGAGGAAAAGTCCCACGAGTTCACATATTTCAGCTCCGTCGTAGCTTCCCATTGTTATATCGAACATGTTGTTGTTGTTTTTCTTGACCCAGGCGATGTCATTGTCGAACAGGAGAGATTTTCTGCAGTGCATGATGATGTGGAGGTCTTGGTTTGTGATGTTGATGTATTTCTTGGCGTATTCTATTGCGTTGAGGAGTAGGTTTTCGGATATGGAGGGGTAAAAGTTGTCGATGTCGAATACGGTGAAAGAGTGCTTGCTTTTTTCTGGGATGTTGTTGAACCAGTTAATTGCGGCTGTTGTATTTCTCCATTGGTTTAGTGATGTTTGTTGTCTGATGCTGGTATTGATGTTGTCGAGTATTGATTTGCTAACCATTCCTAAATCGCTTTTGGCAGGGTTGATCAGTCTGCATGTAGGGTTGTTCTCGAAGTTTTGTTTGTGGTCTTTTAGGGTTATGAAGGCCTGTTGCTTTGCAGTGGTTTCGGTTCTGTCTTCGATCTTGAGTTTTGCCGCTATGGCTTGTGCTTCGAGGTTAATAGTTGTGTAGGCGCTTGTGTTTGCTTTCTTGTAGGTTGTGGTAATGTTGTTTCTGAGGAGGTTGTCATGCTGAGTCTTGTCGAGCTTGTAGAAGTTTGTTGTTTTGTCGGCGGGGATGAAGGATTTTGTCGATTTGTTAATGTTGCTTGTGTCCTCGTTTAGTTTGTTTTGGAACTGTTCGTTGACATTTCTAAATTGGACGTTTTTCACCATGTGTAATAGGTCGGCTTCGAACTCGATCATTTCTTCGTTTTGTGGCGGGCATTTTCTCGATTTGAATCCGAATTTGTTGTTTGCTGCGTTATCCGTTTCATCTGTGTTGTCTGCTACATCTGTGTTTTGGTCGAAGAAGAAGGCTTTCCATCTCATGCGTTTGATGACGCTTTCCACTTTCTCGATTAGGCGTTTTAGGTAGGTGTCTTTCGGAGGTATAGGTATGTTTTTCATCGAATAGTTGAATCTAACTTGTTCCATCTTCGGGTGATGCGGCTTGATTAAAGTGCTCAACTGGGTTCAGGAGCGGGTTATAACTGAAATTGGAATATATATATATATATATATATATATATATATATATATATATATATATATATATATATATATATATATATATATATATAACTATTATTGGATAAATTGAAGTCTTCATCTGCTATTAAAGTGCTCAATGGATATTAAAACCAGAGCTGTAATAAATAGACTTGTGGAGTCGGACTAATTCAAACGCATTTTGAAAAACGCATAATTCAAAATGCGTTTGAATTAGTCCGACTCCACAAGTCTATTTATATATATATATATATATATATATATATATATATATATATATATATATATATATATATATATATATATATATATATACATATCTAAGTGGATTTGAAAGAACGTGGCTGCCGAAAATTGCACCATTTTGACCATTTTGGCGCTTCTTTCCTTTTTTGTCGTTCAGAAACTACCTCCAAAGTAGAATCGTCACAAAATTACTTTGACATGCAACCCATGGACAAAGGATAGATCTTCGCAATCATGCATCCGGTTTGGAAATCGAACGAATTCCGCTAAAGTTACGCCAGAAGAAACCTGTTGAACTTTTGGTGCAAAATCAGTGCCAAATTGGGCTCACACACCATTCTTCCACATTCATTTCTTGGCTTCCTGAAAAGGTTAGTTCAAAACTTTTTCAGCTGATGGAAAGCGCATACGAAACCGAAGATAGCAAGAAAAGAAATGGAGAGAGAGAGAACAAAATAAAAGGGAGGATGAAGAAAGAAATGACAATGGAAACCTGTTTTTTTTTTTTTTTTTTTTTTTTTTTAAGTCCAAAGTAACACAAGCTTGCACCAAGGATAATTTGAAACCATTTCACTCAGAAACGATATAAACATCTTTCCGGCGTTCACAAATACGGGTTCTTAGCAAAGGAAATGCCAAATTTGGCCAAAGAGACAACCCAAAAACCACTTTTTTAAGCCCAAAACGCGTTTTTCGCTCATTTTGCTGAAATTTTCTGCGGCCACGTTCTTTCAAATCCACTCAGATATATATGTCGTGTAAAAAAACGGTACACAAAAAGTACCGTTTCTTTACAGATTCAGTTGTAAAAAAACGGTCTGATAGTAATACCAAACTAAATCGTATGAAACTTACCACGCTTTATACCTGACTTTATAGTATCAATTTTATGCCTTGTATTCGATCCCAAATATTTAAGCTATTGTCATTGACCTTTCTTTTTTGGCTGTTGACTCGTAAGGAAACGGTCCTAAAAGCTGTAACACGGAAATTTCCAGTTCTAGCTTAAGCCAGCTGGCGGAAAAGTAAGTGTGTCTAGTTGTTTAATCAGTAACAATTTCGATCGTAGTGAGCTGTCCGAGTGTCATGGAAGTTTTTTCTGTGACACATATACGGCGGTCTTTATAGTAAACAGTCCGGAAGCAGGTAATATCGCAAATGCCGGACGAATTTCATTGGTTGTATGTAAACACGCGCTACCATCCGCAGGAAGTAAAATGTTCTCCTTTCTAAGGGCCTGCCGTTTATTGTTTTGAGATAGAGTAGTGAATCTTGGCCAGCTTTTTATTTCAGTTGCTTCAAAACAAACAATTTAGTACTCAGATCCGTGACCCTAGCGAGTTGTCTTTATTGAGAAACCGTGACGGTCCGTTTTTTACGGCCTCGGGACTCGTAAAGAAACGGTCCTAGCGGCGCTCTCTCATGAAAAGTTTACAATAAATCGGTGTGAAACTTAGTGTGATATTAATTTGCTTTGCAACAAACATTTCAATACGCAATTCCGTGACCCTAGCGAGTTTTCTTTTTTGAGAAATCGTCACGGTCCGTTTTTTTACGGCCTTGAAACTCGTAAAGAAACGGTACGAGCGCTCTCTCTTGAAAAGTTTACAATAAATCGGTGTGAAACTTATTGTGATATTAAGTTGGTTTAAAACAAACAATTTAATACGCAAATCCGTGCCCCTAGAGAGTTGGCTTTTCTCCGAAACCGTCACGGTCCGTTTTTTTACGGCCTCGGGACTCGTAAAGAAACGGTCCTAGCGCTCTCTCATGAAAAGTTTACAATAAATCGGTGTGAAACTTAGTGTGTTATTAATTTGCTTTGCAACAAACAATTTAATACTTAAATCCGTGACCCTAGCGAGTTTTCTTTTTGAGAAACCGTCACGGTCCGTTTTTTTACGACCTTGAAACTCGTAAAGAAACGGTACGAGCGCTCTCTCTTGAAAAGTTTACAATAAATCGGCGTAAAACTTAGAGTGATATTAAGTTGGTTTAAAACAAACAATTCAATACGCAAATCCTTGACCCTAGCGAGTTGTCTTTTTTTAGAAACCGTCACGGTCCGTTTTTTTACGGCCTCGGAACTCGTAAAGAAACGGTCCGAGCGCTCTCTCATGAGAGTACTCTTGTGAAGAGTTGGCAAGAATGTTTCTTCACCTGACGCAGAAACGAGGTTTCGCAACAAATTCCATTCTAGAGGAAATAACAGATCTCATCGAGAACTCAACAACTGAAGGTTACAGAAAGGAGTGGAATGCAGGGCCTCTGTGAGAAAGTTTTTAACTTGGCCAAAGAACACCTTGACACAAGGTTAATGACCGACTCTTTTGGTTTAATCGGTGACAAGGCAGACATCACGAACTTTACTAAGGACGATGTTACTAATGCGATAATAATGTTAAGCTAGTTAGAAATGCAAAGTAACAATTTTGTCCATCTAGAGGTAGTTACTTCTGCGCAATGAGAATTAACTACACATTTTATCAGTAAATTGTATTCACATGCATTCTGTTTTCTTTTAGTCTTTTTTTGTTATAAACTTTTTTAGATGTCAAGACTATACCAAGTGAAACACGAGAGAAAATGTGTTAAAGCGTGGACATATTTTTAAGTGTAATCTGTAATAAGAACTAAAGGCTATTGTCAACTGAAGAATAAAAGTCTACAATCATAAAGGTTATACAATTATAATAGACCTGCAGTTAACAAAACCCTAATTAAATTGACCCGCTCATAAGAGCCGTAAAAATAAAACAGTCCGCTAAAATTAACCACCTCGTACGTTTATTTTGAATTTCAGAGCAGTGAATTATTACTGTTACAGAATCTAAACACCCAGTCAAATTTCAGACAATTTGGCATGTAACTTTCTGACTTATAGGTTCCGTACCGTTTTCTTACAAGTTCGTGCCGTAAAAAAACGGTCCGCGGGACTCCCTGAAAATTAATAACCTCGTTTGATTCAAATTAATGCACTGAAACATTGTTCTCATATCACATAAAACCTTCGCTAAGGCCCAGTTCAGACGCCGTACTTCACGTGAGCCGAATCGAATTCGATGAATTAAGTTCATGTGAGGTACGGCGTCTGAATCAATTCGGAACGGCTGCATGAAATCAATTCGGATCGGCTCAGCCGTTCTTCCAGCCTGGCTCAGCCGGGATTAACGGCTGTGGACCGGCTTTGATTCAGACGTCGAACTTCACATGAGCCGAAACAAATACATGAATTATTATAATGTTAGTATTTTTCAATATAACAGGACTTTTCCCCTATTAAATTATATTAATTAAGTTCGGCTGAATTGAGCTCGGCGTCTGAATCAATTCAGCCGGACTAAATTAATTTGGGTCGGCCTAAATTCGAATTCGATTCGGCTCATGTGAAGTACGGCGTCTGAACTGGGACTAAGTTTCAGACCCATTGGCATGTAACTTTCCGACTTTGAGGTTCCGTACCGTTTTCTTACAAGTTCGTGGCGTAAAAAAACGGTCCGCATGACTCGCTGAAAATTAATAACCTCGTTTGATTAAAATTAATGCACTGAAACATTGTTCTCATTTCACATAAAACCTTCGCTAAGTTTCAGACCCATTGGTAGGAAACTTTCCGACTTAGAGGTTCCGTACCGTTTTCTTACAAGTTCGTGGCGTTAAAAAACGGTCTGCATGACTCCCTCAAAGTAACCGACTTGACTCGAATATTAAGGCATTATATTGTCAAGAACTTGGTAAGAAACATTACATATTAGAGATTCGGGACCGTTTACTTACAAAATACATCTGTACGAAGGCTGAAACGCTACAAATTATATATTTCAAAAGACAGCATTCTTACGTAAGAAAACGACACTTTTACGTAAAAGTGCTGCTTTTTTACGTAAAAAAGCAGCTTTTTTATTGTAAAAAAGCTGCTTTTTTACGGGTGCCGTTTTTTTATGCAACATATATATATATATATATATATATATATGTCGTGTAAAAAAAAGGGTACCCAAAAAGTACCGTTTCTTTACAGATTCAGTTGTAAAAAAACGGTCTGATAGTAATATCAAACTAAATCGTATGAAACTTACCACGCTTTATACCTGACTTTATAGTATCAATTTTATGCCTTGTATTCGATCCCAAATATTTAAGCTATTCTCATTGACCTTTCTTTTCGGGCTGTTGACTCGTAAGGAAACGGTCCGAAAAGCTGTAACACGGAAAGTTCCAGTTCTACAATGCTATGCAAAATGGTTGAGACACTCCTCGTAAAAAACTATCTTCTTTGCCTTTCTAATTTTTTTCCCCCTTGAGGTGTTAAGTTATTTCTTTTGACCCCCCTCTCCCCATTACAATGTTGTAACCGAAAAATTGGAACGTAAATTTGACGTGAAAACAACATTGATAGGGGGGAAGGGGATGTCAAACATAGAAAATCAATAATGTTTTAAAAGGCGCGAAATCACGAGAGTGTCTCAAGTATTTCTGCATAGCATTGTCCGAAAACACCT
Organism: Desmophyllum pertusum; assembly: GCA_029204205.1. Classification (NCBI taxonomy): domain Eukaryota; kingdom Metazoa; phylum Cnidaria; class Anthozoa; order Scleractinia; family Caryophylliidae; genus Desmophyllum; species Desmophyllum pertusum. The sequence goes on along the minus strand of MU825429.1, from coordinate 7,311 downwards.
TTCCTTTCCTTTCAACACAGTAGACAACGATCAGGCCAATTTCAAAATACACACTTGGATAAACAAAATCGATTGTTTAGAGTTCATTTAAGCTCGAAAACTAGCTTTCCTATGGAACATTTCAAGAGTGAAAAGATGTCTTATGATGGCCGTTTATAGCTCGCGCGCTGTGACGTCACATGAATGGAATGAAATCTGGCGTCGATACGAGACCCGAAAATGTCCGCTTTTCCTCTCTGAAAAATAAATTTTAACCCGATAAATTGATCTGATAGTACTATGTTCGATGTTTGGAATTGAATAAGATAGTTAGCGGGTTGCAATCAGTAAATAAAAAGAAATAGCGACGGTCTACATCTACACGGTCTACAGAGAATAACAATAAGAAATTAAGATATTATTGTTATTTAAATGGTGTAGACCGTAGACCGTGTAGATCGTCTCGAGTTTCTTTTCCAGCTCAATGTCACGCCAGGATCTGGAGATAAAAGAAAGTAGGCCAGTGAAAGCAGTCCGATAAAATCTAAAGATATGGCGTGCAAACCACACTTCATTAGGATTGAAAGACCAAAGAAAATGTTACTTTGGGTTCTTTTGAGAACGAACAAGACACTGATCAGTTCAAAAAACAAAAACAAATGAAACAAGATCATATTGGTAACAATAGATTGCGAAATTTAAAATATATCCCGCGGTGATTTACAGAACAAAAGATAACTTCTACAGGACAGGCTTGATGCCGATAAAATGTTAAATCATTGTAATCGGACTTAGCCGTATGTCTATTCGCAGAGTTTAAGCAAATGCGGGGATGCGCATAGAGCCGGTTTTCGCTTCGCCAAAGTGAGCAATGAATGCGAAGGAAACAGTCGCATTGCTTAAAAAAACTGCCTTCATATATCCTCTCTGAAGAGTAAAGATGAATACCAAATGTCGCTCAGTACGGAAGAAATTGGCATTAACCTAGATCAGACAATGCTATGCAAAATGGTTGAGACACGATCTTCTTTGCCTTTCTAATTTTTTTCCCCCTTGAGGTGTTAAGTTATTTCTTTTGACCCCCCTCTCCCCATTACAATGTTGTAACCGAAAAATTGGAACGTAAATTTGACGTGAAAACAACATTGATAGGGGGGAAGGGGATGTCAAACATAGAAAATCAATAATGTTTTAAAAGGCGCGAAATCACGAGAGTGTCTCAAGTATTTCTGCATAGCATTGTCCGAAAACACCTTTCCTTTCCTTTCAACACAGTAGACAACGATCAGGCCAATTTCAAAATACACACTTGGATAAACAAAATCGATTGTTTAGAGTTCATTTAAGCTCGAAAACTAGCTTTCCTATGGAACATTTCAAGAGTGAAAAGATGTCTTATGATGGCCGTTTATAGCTCGCGCGCTGTGACGTCACATGAATGGAATGAAATCTGGCGTCGATACGAGACCCGAAAATGTCCGCTTTTCCTCTCTGAAAAATAAATTTTAACCCGATAAATTGATCTGATAGTACTATGTTCGATGTTTGGAATTGAATAAGATAGTTAGCGGGTTGCAATCAGTAAATAAAAAGAAATAGCGACGGTCTACATCTACACGGTCTACAGAGAATAACAATAAGAAATTAAGATATTATTGTTATTTAAATGGTGTAGACCGTAGACCGTGTAGATCGTCTCGAGTTTCTTTTCCAGCTCAATGTCACGCCAGGATCTGGAGATAAAAGAAAGTAGGCCAGTGAAAGCAGTCCGATAAAATCTAAAGATATGGCGTGCAAACCACACTTCATTAGGATTGAAAGACCAAAGAAAATGTTACTTTGGGTTCTTTTGAGAACGAACAAGACACTGATCAGTTCAAAAAACAAAAACAAATGAAACAAGATCATATTGGTAACAATAGATTGCGAAATTTAAAATATATCCCGCGGTGATTTACAGAACAAAAGATAACTTCTACAGGACAGGCTTGATGCCGATAAAATGTTAAATCATTGTAATCGGACTTAGCCGTATGTCTATTCGCAGAGTTTAAGCAAATGCGGGGATGCGCATAGAGCCGGTTTTCGCTTCGCCAAAGTGAGCAATGAATGCGAAGGAAACAGTCGCATTGCTTAAAAAAACTGCCTTCATATATCCTCTCTGAAGAGTAAAGATGAATACCAAATGTCGCTCAGTACGGAAGAAATTGGCATTAACCTAGATCAGACAATGCTATGCAAAATGGTTGAGACACGATCTTCTTTGCCTTTCTAATTTTTTTCCCCCTTGAGGTGTTAAGTTATTTCTTTTGACCCCCCTCTCCCCATTACAATGTTGTAACCGAAAAATTGGAACGTAAATTTGACGTGAAAACAACATTGATAGGGGGGAAGGGGATGTCAAACATAGAAAATCAATAATGTTTTAAAAGGCGCGAAATCACGAGAGTGTCTCAAGTATTTCTGCATAGCATTGTCCGAAAACACCTTTCCTTTCCTTTCAACACAGTAGACAACGATCAGGCCAATTTCAAAATACACACTTGGATAAACAAAATCGATTGTTTAGAGTTCATTTAAGCTCGAAAACTAGCTTTCCTATGGAACATTTCAAGAGTGAAAAGATGTCTTATGATGGCCGTTTATAGCTCGCGCGCTGTGACGTCACATGAATGGAATGAAATCTGGCGTCGATACGAGACCCGAAAATGTCCGCTTTTCCTCTCTGAAAAATAAATTTTAACCCGATAAATTGATCTGATAGTACTATGTTCGATGTTTGGAATTGAATAAGATAGTTAGCGGGTTGCAATCAGTAAATAAAAAGAAATAGCGACGGTCTACATCTACACGGTCTACAGAGAATAACAATAAGAAATTAAGATATTATTGTTATTTAAATGGTGTAGACCGTAGACCGTGTAGATCGTCTCGAGTTTCTTTTCCAGCTCAATGTCACGCCAGGATCTGGAGATAAAAGAAAGTAGGCCAGTGAAAGCAGTCCGATAAAATCTAAAGATATGGCGTGCAAACCACACTTCATTAGGATTGAAAGACCAAAGAAAATGTTACTTTGGGTTCTTTTGAGAACGAACAAGACACTGATCAGTTCAAAAAACAAAAACAAATGAAACAAGATCATATTGGTAACAATAGATTGCGAAATTTAAAATATATCCCGCGGTGATTTACAGAACAAAAGATAACTTCTACAGGACAGGCTTGATGCCGATAAAATGTTAAATCATTGTAATCGGACTTAGCCGTATGTCTATTCGCAGAGTTTAAGCAAATGCGGGGATGCGCATAGAGCCGGTTTTCGCTTCGCCAAAGTGAGCAATGAATGCGAAGGAAACAGTCGCATTGCTTAAAAAAACTGCCTTCATATATCCTCTCTGAAGAGTAAAGATGAATACCAAATGTCGCTCAGTACGGAAGAAATTGGCATTAACCTAGATCAGACAATGCTATGCAAAATGGTTGAGACACGATCTTCTTTGCCTTTCTAATTTTTTTCCCCCTTGAGGTGTTAAGTTATTTCTTTTGACCCCCCTCTCCCCATTACAATGTTGTAACCGAAAAATTGGAACGTAAATTTGACGTGAAAACAACATTGATAGGGGGGAAGGGGATGTCAAACATAGAAAATCAATAATGTTTTAAAAGGCGCGAAATCACGAGAGTGTCTCAAGTATTTCTGCATAGCATTGTCCGAAAACACCTTTCCTTTCCTTTCAACACAGTAGACAACGATCAGGCCAATTTCAAAATACACACTTGGATAAACAAAATCGATTGTTTAGAGTTCATTTAAGCTCGAAAACTAGCTTTCCTATGGAACATTTCAAGAGTGAAAAGATGTCTTATGATGGCCGTTTATAGCTCGCGCGCTGTGACGTCACATGAATGGAATGAAATCTGGCGTCGATACGAGACCCGAAAATGTCCGCTTTTCCTCTCTGAAAAATAAATTTTAACCCGATAAATTGATCTGATAGTACTATGTTCGATGTTTGGAATTGAATAAGATAGTTAGCGGGTTGCAATCAGTAAATAAAAAGAAATAGCGACGGTCTACATCTACACGGTCTACAGAGAATAACAATAAGAAATTAAGATATTATTGTTATTTAAATGGTGTAGACCGTAGACCGTGTAGATCGTCTCGAGTTTCTTTTCCAGCTCAATGTCACGCCAGGATCTGGAGATAAAAGAAAGTAGGCCAGTGAAAGCAGTCCGATAAAATCTAAAGATATGGCGTGCAAACCACACTTCATTAGGATTGAAAGACCAAAGAAAATGTTACTTTGGGTTCTTTTGAGAACGAACAAGACACTGATCAGTTCAAAAAACAAAAACAAATGAAACAAGATCATATTGGTAACAATAGATTGCGAAATTTAAAATATATCCCGCGGTGATTTACAGAACAAAAGATAACTTCTACAGGACAGGCTTGATGCCGATAAAATGTTAAATCATTGTAATCGGACTTAGCCGTATGTCTATTCGCAGAGTTTAAGCAAATGCGGGGATGCGCATAGAGCCGGTTTTCGCTTCGCCAAAGTGAGCAATGAATGCGAAGGAAACAGTCGCATTGCTTAAAAAAACTGCCTTCATATATCCTCTCTGAAGAGTAAAGATGAATACCAAATGTCGCTCAGTACGGAAGAAATTGGCATTAACCTAGATCAGACAATGCTATGCAAAATGGTTGAGACACGATCTTCTTTGCCTTTCTAATTTTTTTCCCCCTTGAGGTGTTAAGTTATTTCTTTTGACCCCCCTCTCCCCATTACAATGTTGTAACCGAAAAATTGGAACGTAAATTTGACGTGAAAACAACATTGATAGGGGGGAAGGGGATGTCAAACATAGAAAATCAATAATGTTTTAAAAGGCGCGAAATCACGAGAGTGTCTCAAGTATTTCTGCATAGCATTGTCCGAAAACACCTTTCCTTTCCTTTCAACACAGTAGACAACGATCAGGCCAATTTCAAAATACACACTTGGATAAACAAAATCGATTGTTTAGAGTTCATTTAAGCTCGAAAACTAGCTTTCCTATGGAACATTTCAAGAGTGAAAAGATGTCTTATGATGGCCGTTTATAGCTCGCGCGCTGTGACGTCACATGAATGGAATGAAATCTGGCGTCGATACGAGACCCGAAAATGTCCGCTTTTCCTCTCTGAAAAATAAATTTTAACCCGATAAATTGATCTGATAGTACTATGTTCGATGTTTGGAATTGAATAAGATAGTTAGCGGGTTGCAATCAGTAAATAAAAAGAAATAGCGACGGTCTACATCTACACGGTCTACAGAGAATAACAATAAGAAATTAAGATATTATTGTTATTTAAATGGTGTAGACCGTAGACCGTGTAGATCGTCTCGAGTTTCTTTTCCAGCTCAATGTCACGCCAGGATCTGGAGATAAAAGAAAGTAGGCCAGTGAAAGCAGTCCGATAAAATCTAAAGATATGGCGTGCAAACCACACTTCATTAGGATTGAAAGACCAAAGAAAATGTTACTTTGGGTTCTTTTGAGAACGAACAAGACACTGATCAGTTCAAAAAACAAAAACAAATGAAACAAGATCATATTGGTAACAATAGATTGCGAAATTTAAAATATATCCCGCGGTGATTTACAGAACAAAAGATAACTTCTACAGGACAGGCTTGATGCCGATAAAATGTTAAATCATTGTAATCGGACTTAGCCGTATGTCTATTCGCAGAGTTTAAGCAAATGCGGGGATGCGCATAGAGCCGGTTTTCGCTTCGCCAAAGTGAGCAATGAATGCGAAGGAAACAGTCGCATTGCTTAAAAAAACTGCCTTCATATATCCTCTCTGAAGAGTAAAGATGAATACCAAATGTCGCTCAGTACGGAAGAAATTGGCATTAACCTAGATCAGACAATGCTATGCAAAATGGTTGAGACACGATCTTCTTTGCCTTTCTAATTTTTTTCCCCCTTGAGGTGTTAAGTTATTTCTTTTGACCCCCCTCTCCCCATTACAATGTTGTAACCGAAAAATTGGAACGTAAATTTGACGTGAAAACAACATTGATAGGGGGGAAGGGGATGTCAAACATAGAAAATCAATAATGTTTTAAAAGGCGCGAAATCACGAGAGTGTCTCAAGTATTTCTGCATAGCATTGTCCGAAAACACCTTTCCTTTCCTTTCAACACAGTAGACAACGATCAGGCCAATTTCAAAATACACACTTGGATAAACAAAATCGATTGTTTAGAGTTCATTTAAGCTCGAAAACTAGCTTTCCTATGGAACATTTCAAGAGTGAAAAGATGTCTTATGATGGCCGTTTATAGCTCGCGCGCTGTGACGTCACATGAATGGAATGAAATCTGGCGTCGATACGAGACCCGAAAATGTCCGCTTTTCCTCTCTGAAAAATAAATTTTAACCCGATAAATTGATCTGATAGTACTATGTTCGATGTTTGGAATTGAATAAGATAGTTAGCGGGTTGCAATCAGTAAATAAAAAGAAATAGCGACGGTCTACATCTACACGGTCTACAGAGAATAACAATAAGAAATTAAGATATTATTGTTATTTAAATGGTGTAGACCGTAGACCGTGTAGATCGTCTCGAGTTTCTTTTCCAGCTCAATGTCACGCCAGGATCTGGAGATAAAAGAAAGTAGGCCAGTGAAAGCAGTCCGATAAAATCTAAAGATATGGCGTGCAAACCACACTTCATTAGGATTGAAAGACCAAAGAAAATGTTACTTTGGGTTCTTTTGAGAACGAACAAGACACTGATCAGTTCAAAAAACAAAAACAAATGAAACAAGATCATATTGGTAACAATAGATTGCGAAATTTAAAATATATCCCGCGGTGATTTACAGAACAAAAGATAACTTCTACAGGACAGGCTTGATGCCGATAAAATGTTAAATCATTGTAATCGGACTTAGCCGTATGTCTATTCGCAGAGTTTAAGCAAATGCGGGGATGCGCATAGAGCCGGTTTTCGCTTCGCCAAAGTGAGCAATGAATGCGAAGGAAACAGTCGCATTGCTTAAAAAAACTGCCTTCATATATCCTCTCTGAAGAGTAAAGATGAATACCAAATGTCGCTCAGTACGGAAGAAATTGGCATTAACCTAGATCAGACAATGCTATGCAAAATGGTTGAGACACGATCTTCTTTGCCTTTCTAATTTTTTTCCCCCTTGAGGTGTTAAGTTATTTCTTTTGACCCCCCTCTCCCCATTACAATGTTGTAACCGAAAAATTGGAACGTAAATTTGACGTGAAAACAACATTGATAGGTGAAGGATG